>JAMKCH010012071.1:0-33204 GCA_023653785.1 Ophioderma brevispina | reverse complement strand
AGTCATGGGAGCTGCCAGTTAAGGAATATCCTCTGCGATAAGACAAGCAACAGTGTACAGAAAATCTTTGCAGAATTCCTCAGGAATTGTCTTGCAAACATGTACTAACTAGAACAGGACTGTGATGGGTATTTTGTGCAGCAGTATGTAATTGTATCGACTCTAGAGAAGTGAGCCACAGTTGCATTGGAGCACACATCTAGGACAGTGTAACAAAATCCCAGTAGTGTGTCGGGCAGTCGCTAGCCAGTGGCTTTTAGTAAAGTCAGGAAAATAATCCAAGGAAAAACAAAATCTCAGGGAAATTCTGCAGGGTGAATATTTACAAGGGTCCGAAAAATAGTGGACTGTTTTTGAGATATTTAACCTCTCGAGATGATTTACGTTCAGTTGTTTTAGAGTGCGTTCTGCTTAACCTAATTCCAGAGACCAGCTTCTGTGCTATCCCAGAGGACATAATGCAACATTGAATGTTGTCTCATCTATTTCTCAAAGTGGATAAAAAGGTAGCATCTACTATGATTGACCTCCATTTACAACAAAGTGGTTTTTCAGCTCAAAATGCAAACCATGTAAAATGCAGCAGTATATTATTTTGATAAAATTTATGAAGGTAAATCTCTTGTGAACATTATGTCATCTAAAATGTGATGCTAGAATTAAAATCATCTTGTAATTTCCCTCCAGAATTGAAGAAACCCAGGGCAACGTGGCATAACATGCGACCAATTTGTTTAAAGTGACAGGAGATTTTTTTAGGATACAATTTCTCTTAAATTTCACTGGATCGGATGTAGACCACTCACCGAGAACGTTTCAAAGGTTTATTGGACAAATAGGTAATTAATTAGTAGTTATTAATAATTATGATCAGAATAACAAGTAAATATAGTATTTTGTGAGGTAGATGTGCATGTTGTCTCTATATGCTTTGTAAAATGATGGAAAATACAAACAATCCCTTTGGGCAGTTTGACTGCCCTCAATTACAACGTAACTCAAGCGGTGACGTAAGACTATTTTATCCCTACCTGCAGAACTTCTGTTGTGGAGGTTTGTTTGCTGCCCTCTGTGGTTTGTCAGTAGGTAATTTTGTAGTTGTTATGGCACTCCTTGCGCAGCACAAAGTTGAATTTTGATCTGATTACCGACTCCCGCCAGCGATGCCTGTTTTTCAAGGGGCACAGTACCAAATAATTGCCCCATTGAAATGTACTTAAAAATGTGATGAAAGAAACTGTCTTCTCCACCAGACGTACAACCATTTTGAATATTTTCAATGAATGAATCACATGATCAGATGTGATACTGACACTCTGATTAACTTTAGTGATACTAGCATGTTAATAGCGCTACAGCTATTTTCAGGTCTCATGGATGCCTTCTAACCGTTTCTGACAAGGGTAGTCTTTCCGGAGCCTATTTTATCACATGAATTGAAAATAATGTACAGGGCTGGAAAAATGTCAAATTTCCCAGGAATACAATCAAATTTTCCTGCCAAGATTACATAATTTCCTTTCAAGTCTTATTGTATTTCTTTATTTAAAGGACAAAGATTTCCCTCCAAATAGGGAATGTGTGCCCTTGCATAGCTTCTTGCAATCATGACAACTCAAGAAATTAGAATGTGTGGGGTTCTCATTCATTTCTTGCTTTATATTTAAAGTAAAAACTTAAGCCAGGCCTCTGACTCTGACAGTCTGCAGATTCCCATAGGCAATTTTAATGTTCGTTCATCATGTTCTGTTTGCCAGAGCTTGT
This sequence comes from Ophioderma brevispina, assembly GCA_023653785.1. Classification (NCBI taxonomy): domain Eukaryota; kingdom Metazoa; phylum Echinodermata; class Ophiuroidea; order Amphilepidida; family Ophiodermatidae; genus Ophioderma; species Ophioderma brevispina. The sequence continues at coordinate 31,440 of JAMKCH010012071.1, read as the reverse complement.
GCAGTACAGGGCCATAACAATGGCCCCATAATACAACGGGCACACGGCAATCCGATGATGTGAGGACGTGGCATAATAGTCTCGAGCTCGTGAACTTTCAATCATTCTGTGCGTGGGACTCGGTGAATTTCATTGGTTAACTGACTTTAAGTCAGCGTGTGTTACCTCAAAACCTCAAGAAACTGAAAGATGTGACTCTGTTCAAATTTCTGTTTTGAAAAAGAAAATGCTTTCCAATGGCAGGGCCCAGGTGTGTTCAACACTTGCTGAGTCAATGCCAATTCCCTATGTTGTTTATTCCCAGCTTAAGCATAGGTTATGAAAGTTGGTGGGTAAAATGCAAATTTCTCTGTATTTGCATTACATGACTAGTTGTACATGGTTAACTTGATGTTTAAATTTGTGTTTTGTGGGTATACTTTCAAGTCGCTTATCTTGATGTACCAATTTGCCATGCGTTCTTGATATACATGTATACATTCCAGTGCAGGTGATGACAATTGGTAGACAGAAATGCAACTATTTCCCATTCTTTCACAATGAATTGCCAAAGTAAGCAAATACCGTTGTTTTGAATGGAAGAACCGAAGCAATGAAATTATTTAGATCACTACCAAAACTCACTAGAACTCAATGAGATGAGGTTAATTAGGAAAATGCACTAAGTCCAAAAAGATGCGCTGACGTCATCGTACCAACACTCATATGGGACTCCCTCGTGGCTTGCCATCCTTGCTCATGGGAATGGTGCGCCAGAGGCCCCGGGTTCGAATCCCGGCATGGACGTCCGGTCTTCTTTAGCTTCTATCCCTTTACCCCTTCCCTTCCTCTCTGGAGATAGGCTAGAAACCAAAAGGATGTTAGGGCTAATTAGAGAGACACTGGCACATTTGAAAAATAGTGCACCCTCAAGATTTTTCAAAATTGATATTTTTGCATGGTTGTAATAGACACATTTGTTGATTAAAGTTATGTTAACTTTAAAGTTAGCCTACAAATTACCTGGATGTCTTAAGCCTCTTATTGATGTCCCTACCTGTTTGGTGTATGTTATTTTAATGTGTAAAATATATCTTTATTCTTCCAATGGCTTAGACTATCATTTGCGAGAAAATTGAAGAAATTTAATATTTTCTGAAAATGTGCCAGTGCCAGTGCTGCTTTAAATATCCAGATGTTTTAAGAGTGTATAATATATACTACTTTAAAGTACACATTTCTCTATTTCATATCACCGTCTACATCTGGCTGTTACTTTCCTCTTTCTGTCCTTTTTTGCTTCCTTCCCTTCCATGCCATTTCCTTTCCTCTCCATTCTTTCCCACTCCCTTCTCCCGTCTTAACCACCTTTTCCTCTTTCCCTTTCCCTCATTGTTCTTTTTCCCTCTTCCCTTTTCTCTTTTTCATCTTAAATCCTTTCACCTGTTTTTCCATGTTCCCCTTTCCTTCCTCTTTTGTTTCCCCTTTCCTTTCTCCCATTTCCATTTGTCCTTTTTGTCATTCCCCTTCACCACACTGGTTATGCCACTAATTAATGCCATTTGCCCATGCATTGTGGGTAAATGCATCATTGGCCAATTTCCCTGTTAACATAGTTTGCATCCTACAATAGTTTGCATTTCATGATGGTTATACTTTCAGTCTGTTATCTTTGTGTGCCAATTTGCAATGCATTGTGGGTATGTATCTTACAGTTAGTACAACGACAGATGGCATGCAGAGTAAAGATTTCCAGGTGGGTTTAGTGAATCCATCTAAGGCATTTGGACGCATTTAGTCACATGTTTTCTGGCAGCTTGCATTGCACTGTGGGTACGCTACATTTTGAGACGGTAGTCTTGAGGAGACCTAGGCATTACTGGTGCCAATTTGGAGGCAGTGTCAAAATTTCCCAGGATACGACCTAGAAGCTTCATATTATGTTATTTTGCACCATTCTCTGAAATGCAGAGGAATGGCCTAGTTACGAAAAGGCTAAGTTTTTAGGCAGTGTGCAAATTTTCCCAGTAGGTTCAGTTATATCCCTTTACACCCTTTTAATATTTTGATTTCCCAAAGTGCACCAGGCAAACCTTTTCGATGATTGTCTTTAAGATTTGACGTCTATGCTACATGATTTAGACAGGTTAGGAGGTAGAATTCTTTTTGGAGGAAGATAAATGAGTAAGTCACTGTGTTAATGTCGAATGTGAATGTTTTGGTCAAGTCGCACTTTACAGGGGGCAAGCAGATATTAAAAAATTTGTACACTTATAGGCCTGATTTTGTTTTCACTGTAAATTGGCACGTGTGCAAAAAATCATTCATTTCAAATGGAGGGGGAAAGATCCCAAAGGGGAAGCTTCCCCATTACTGTACGCCATGGTTTGTGCTTGATGGTAACATGGGCCAATTGTCGAGGGTAACACATGTGGATGTCACTCATGTTAAAGGATTTAAAAAAAATTAACATTGTTGGGAAACATTTACCACAGTTTTTTAGTTCGAGGTTACTAGTAAACTGGACACTCCATAGGGAGTCTTGCTTCGCCCGGGGCTACGGACATGTTCTGAGCAAACCATTATTTAAGCTCTCATTTTAACACACATTAGGGAACAACCTGAAGACAGAACCCTTATGCCAGCATTTTATGAAAATTCACCAGATTTCTAATTAAATACGTTTGGAGTTTCAAGGTCATTAGAAGGAAAAGTTCTACTCTTATCTTTGTCAGCAACAAGTGTACAATAGAGTATAGTCTGGGACTGAAACAGATTAAATCTAGTAGGGTCTTGTGAGGGGACGGCAAACATGTTGGTTGTCCCCAAGTGAAGTGTACTGACATTTTGAAGGTTGGGAGGGCAATTGCCAATTTCCAGATACCTTTAAAGAGTACCCCTGAACATGAGTGAAGCATAGGCCCTAATGCAAGGAATATAAATAATGGTAAAATATAACGTTTTAATGGAACAATATTATATTGCGGGTGGGGGTGAGATAACGGTGATTGGGCTAAATGGCTTTCATAGAAAAGTGAAACAAGAAAATTCATATACCCGACAGTAAGCTATCAAAAAAATTGCAGAGCATTTTCTTTGCACACCCTTTTTACAAAACTTGCCATTTGAATTGCCAAGCCAAAAACGACTATGTTTGATCAATTCCAAGGGAAAGAACGAGTCTATCAAAAGCACAGTCGTGGGTGCAGCACTGCAAGTGCCTGTCGTTAAACCGTTGCATCATTTTCCCTTTGCGGCGGCACATAGCGTGTACAAAACTACCATATGGGGACTCGTCCAGTGTCCCATTCAGGAGAGGTGTAGTTTCAAAAAAGTTGTCACATTAAAGGTGAGAGTAAAATTAAACACCTTGGTACTGTGAAATTGAGCTTAAGTAATATAATTGATTGTTTTGCTGTGTAAGTTTTGTGTAAGCTCCTTTTAAAAAGCAGTACTTGTCCTCCCACCCCCTTAAAGTAACAGGAGGAGGATTTTTGAGGATGCAAATTCTCCTTCAAATTGCACTGGATCGGTTGTATACACCACTACGAGAAACATTTCAAAGGTTGATTAAACAAAACAGGTACAAAAGAAAACCGACAAACCTTGTTGTTTGAACTTGGCCAGCTTTCGTAAAACCATCCCAATAGAAAACCATTGCTTTTGATTTTCTGTCAGTGCACAACAGAAAATACTAAATTATTTACTTTATTTGTTTTATTGTTTTTATGTTTTTTCTTGTTTTGATTTAATACATTGGTAGCCATTCCAAATATGCAAAAAATATGGGGGTTCGACAAAAATTGGGTAGGGGCGGGTGGCTTGTCCTCATGTTCTCTTAAAGACACATCAGTGAGTTGCTAAATCAGCCAAATCGAAAAAATCATGCAAAAATCAGATTTTAGCATGTACTAACCAAGGTACGCTATCCTTAAATACCTGCAAATGTATTAGACCAGAAACAACCTAATAAGGACAGATCAGGAGATTTTAGTAATTACTGTACGAACGGACACTTGTCCAACACGTAATTGAATGGAGAATCGTAGGCTTGGAACACTGCCGTTTCTTCCTTTTCTTTCCAATTCTACAGCTGGAAAAGGTTCAGCGTAGGGAATTACTACAGGGGACTTATCCTTCATTCTTATAGCAATTCCTGCAAATTTCAAAAGTTTTCAAATTCACGGATAGGTCTTTAAGATGAGTTTCCAAACATTTACCTTCTTAATAGATTTTCGTCAAGGGAGTTCATATGTTACCCCTCTTCAATAGTTCTACATGCCATTGTTAACAAATTCTTTTTTATTTTTGACCTTAGGGTTAGGGTATTTGTTAGTGTTGTAAGGCCATAAATAAATAATAATATGTTTACTGTACAATTTTAAAGGGAGGGTACATATTGAACTCTTTTCCATTTTTTCTATCGTGCACCAGTATTTTACTGTGAAATATTTTTTACACATTTTGGAACAGAATATAGCTCAAATGTGAATTGGGTGATTTTGTTTGATATTCCCATACAATGCAAGTTGCAAATAAAAACATGATATAACAAAAGCGCCCACCCGCCCCGCCTTTAAACAATGGCTTATTTTTGTTAGTTTGGCACTTGAGAGATTGAAGAAAAGATGTTGACATTTTAAGAAAGATGTCAATTTTGGAAGATTTGATAATTTCACAGACTTTCTGATTTGAAATCGTTGTCGTAAACTATTTTTTGGCCAATAATGAAAGAGGTGTGAATCTTAAATATTTCAATGTATACAAGATTTGGACTTGAGTGATTCTTCCACAAATCAATTGATTGATAACCTCATATAAACTTAGGGAAGTGTAGCCTCAGGGTCACAAGAGCCAATAACTCTTTGTGTAGTTTATAGTTGTTTCATTGTCTAAGTAATGATCAATTGGTACATACCTACGCATGCTTGTATTGAGGCAAAAAAGGGGCTAAAAGCAGTATGTGCTGGTTAGTTGGGAATAAAATTTTTTAAAATCCCACAGAAAGAGACATCATCCATATTTGCCTGCATATACCAACATTTCATCCCATATATTTATATCGGAAAAAAAAGATGGTTTTCCAAGATAAAACTTTCCCCCGAACAGTAGGAAAAGTTGGAGATAGTCAAGTTCATGGGTATTCGCCAAGGGGTGGCAAGTCCCCCCCCTAGATTTGTTCAAAATTTGTTGAAAAACTGTGGGGGTTTTAAGGCAATAACTTGTAAAAAATTAGGTTTTTACCTAGATCAGTAACGTGCAATGTTTCGCCCCTCCTATGATTTTACCCTGCGCCACCCCTGGTCGGTTGCACTCCTTTGATCAGACTTTGGAAAGCTGTAGGCACAGCTTTTTGACCCTAATGCAAATGCTTCTTTTTATGTTAGAGAACTCTACTAAGCAGTGCCGACACAATTTTGATGACTGATATTGTTGGTGTATGCAAACTATCTTTCTGTAAAATTAGAAGGCCCAATGCGCGATCTGCCATATAGGCCGCACAAAGATCATTGAATATTATAAAAGTGGCCCCTCTATTGCTGAATCTCCATAGAGATGTGTTAAATTTATATGTACAAGAAATCATGTTTGCCCACAATTAAATCATGTTTGGCCACAATTAAATTTAGTAAAATTTGCTCATACAAATATGCTAGAGGATTAGAATAATCCCAAATCGGGTGTGAAAAATATTTGCTCTCCTTGGATGAGACTACAGACTGTCCCCAATAAAACTATACAATCAAACTAAAAATATAAAAAATATAAAAAAAAACCCCCCCTGTGCAGTTTTGCCAGATATGTTGACTTTATTGTTAGACAAGTCCTAAGCTAAATCCTCACTTTTATCCATTCGCATTTTGATGGACCCTAAGCGGAGATTTGTCAGTTGAACACACGGGTAAAATACCTACTTGGGCGCAGTTTCACCTGAAGGTTCAAGAAACTAAAGTATAAGGTGTGTAAGCATCATTTTTGGGATTAAACCATTTCAAACAAAGATATTGTTTTTTTTTAAAAAAACTTATCAGAGTAAAATGTATTATCATGCATTGATCTAATCATATATTATTTTTCAGTGAAGCACCAAAATTATTATGTTGTGTGTGAAATGAGGGACTCACTCTCAGGGGACAATAACATTAATGCCATGGCTAAAATTTGGGGATATTTTTGACTGCTGAAACTAATGTACAGTCTATAAGTCTGTTGAGGGACAAATTTGTGACAACGCTCTAATGTGGAGGGACATTTACCCTTCTATTCCCCACTGCCTCCAGAAGCCAGGGAGGAATATAATTAAGAAACAGTGTCAACAAAGAGCAACAAGGAAAGGACGGTTGGTGTTCAAAGGTCCTCAGTTACTTTCAACAGGGGGGGGAGGGTGTTTTTATGGTTCCAACTTCTGCTGAAACCTGGATTAAGCTGAGACAACAAGACTGGGTGTGAATTGAATTCCCAATGCTACATGGATTTATTAAGCAATTGCGACATGGGGGGGGGGGGGGGGGGGGGTGGGTTATAAGTTATAATTATTTATCAGCAAGACATCACTTTATACCGACTTTTTATATTACTTTTAATAAAGAATGTCTTGAAGGTGATTTTCATTGGCAACTGTGTTGATACCAGGGTAGCCGAAGCTGGACCAACAGGTTTTCAAGTGTCTCAGATAATTACGCCTACTCCGAACCAGACCCTCAAATTACACCAACTAAAATTCTCATGAAAGCTGGAAACTCCTTAAAAAGAATCAGTAAAACTCCAGTTGAGATACTTAACTTTTCTGCCCAAAAAATTTTCCTTGATTGTATAGTTTTTTTGGGACAGTCTGTAGAGAGAGCTGTAACCCTGCCATGCCCTTCCCTTTTCTGTGTCAGTGTCTCTACCCATCTCTACGATAGCTCCGATTTTTACCAACGTATCCATTGCTATTTCTACTCCATCCCTCATTTCCCCTACCAGCCCCCTCCGTTGCTACTACATGACCTCCTCCCGCTCTTATTACAATCTTTATTCTCCCCCCCCCTTTTTTTCCAATTTTGACCTCCTGTATTCGCACTAACTCATCCTTAACCCTAACATGCCCAAAATTAACCGAAACTCACCAAGTCCCAAATCAGGCAACACGCAAGAAAAAAAATATGGCTAGAACCTTTTTGTTGGTTCTCTATATGGAATCCTCAAGAATGGATCCCTCAAAAATGGTTCTTAAAATCGAGAACCCCAAAGGTTCCTTACGAACATAAAAGGTGCATACAGCATTTAAAGAACTATTTTTGGTTCGATGAAGAACCTTACAGGGTTCCATTATGACAAGCTAAGAACCTCTTTGCACCTTTTTTTCTTAGAGTGAATGACTGTCATCAATTGAACACACATACTGTGCACAAATCGTTGCGGGGCAGCGATGACCTTCATGGCTTGCCACACTGGTCATTGGACTGGGGCGCCAGGGCCCTGGTTCTATTCCCACCAAATGTCATTGTCCATCTTCTTACTCATCCCTTACCCTTCTCTTTCCTCCCGGGAGACAGGGTTAACCACCCCTCATCCATCATGGCATCCCATCCACTGGCCATCGCCCCTTCCATCTTGATTCCAATCCACTTCAGTCCTCCCATGTTCAACATAGTACTTTCACTAAAACAGGTGCCGATTTTATCATAACCAGCTACAATCCCATTCTGTTGGAGCAGAAACTACTGAATTTTCCCCAAATGTGACTTTATCTTTCTTAACAAAATATGCTGTCTCCTTATCTCAGTGGGTTCACTACTTTCCCATTCCTGCAAGCAAAAAGGTATGCGATCCATTAGTAGTAGGAACAGCTGTAAATAAAATTTCAGAGTGTGAAAGATGAATTTGTGATACATATTTAAGTGCATTAATTTCTGCATGACATCTTATGCACTTGGACTGATTTTTAAATGTTTGTTTTGTTGAATTTTAAGTTGAACGTGTTATTTTTTTTTATCACAATATGGTTGGAAACGTGGAGGACTTGCACTAAGCTCAAAATTGAAGTCCCTTCATATAGAAAATCACAACTCATTGAAAAATCAGGATGCGGAATTTTCGTTATCCCGTATCCTATGTCACCGTTATACTGTGCATAAATGTTTACGGCCTGACACCCCCCCCCACGAAAACATCCGATCCATTTCTAACTTCGGAATTAAACTTTTAGGTGACTATCTTTCATTCTAGATGACTATTTTAATTACTGCACCAAAAACAAATATATTTTAAAAAATCTCTGAACGGCCTTATGTTATGGCACAATTGATTGCTCACATTAAATGGAAGGTTGGATTCAACTGAATTTTGAAATTAAAGTAATGTTTGTATTGAAAGGGAGAAAATATATTTTGTAATCGATTGGGGCACTTTAATGTCCAACCAATTGTCACCATATTGGTATCAGAAGAACGCTACTATTTTCTCATTTACCCTGTGAAATCTTAGAGCCAAAGGGTGTTTGCTTTGGGAAGTTATGAGTGAAAATGGGCCTTCTTTTTGGTCGACCAATATTAATTTCATACAATACTCTATGGGATTTACAAAATCACGTTTTTTAGCTCTTGCATGAAAAACGATTGAAATATCTGCGCAAACTACAGATAGGGTTTTGGAGTGAAGGCCAATCTATCAAGATGAAAACTTCATATCCTTAATCGGGCCATCCCCCTTGAATGTTAAAAATTGCTAGATGATAAAAAAGGGCACTCACTTTTTAGATGAGCTGACACCACATGGAAATGTATAATTTTACATTTATTAGCATCCACAGTATTCACAAATTTAATTCGCATATATCTCAACTCTATCTCTATCTGTTGGTCGGCCTTGAAGCAGTCAACGCAAGTTTTCTTCAACATGTCTATCTTTGGCCATCTCTGATTCTTGAGATGATAGAGGCCTATATCTTTGCAGATGACTTGGTTATGTAGTTCTAGATACGAAACCATTGTCAACCTCTCTACTGTGACCTTGAGTAGGTGTTGATGGGCATAGAATGTTCAGTGGTTTCATCCTGTTGGAAGCAAAGTACTGACCAATCGCTGGCTATTTTGGATAGATTTGGGCACTACAGACCTTGCAAAATAGCAAGGTTGTTTGCCTGTTGTATTTGCAGGCCTACTACATGCTGGGGGTGTACACATTATATAATTAACAGATTATGTTAATCAAGAGTTTATTTTACAATGTATGTTAAATACTTTGAGGATTTTATATTCATCTGAACCGTTTGCTAGTCCTATTATGTGTACCAATCTTACGTGCAAATTTAATCACTCTGGAAAGAAAATCATAATTTTGTAGTTTCTGTCCAGAAACTGACAGAAATTACAACATGGTAGCCTATGGGACACCGTGATGTACACATTCGCTCGTAACATCAAAGCGCTTCATCAGAATCAACTGTAGATTTTGCATAGCTTTTCTTGAGATATCTAGTAACCATAAACAAAAATGAAGGGCTAGGATCATGAAATGACACCTTTAGCTGTCTGAAAATTCATAGAAAATAAAGTAGATGGCTACGGTACTTAGACTGTACCCCCAGTCTCGGCTCTGCCTCGGGTTTCGAGCGCACTGTGGTTAAACGATACATCTGCAAGGTAAACTTAGACTGTACCCCAGTCTCGGCTCTGTTTCTGTGTTTAGAGCGCACTTGGTGAAACGATAATGCTAACTGGGCTAAACTAAAAACTTGAGGACTAATACCACCCCCTAGGCTGGATGGCCCTGCCAACCAACTTGACCACAGAACGTGATGCACAGGGCTCCTGGAATTAACACTAGGTAGGGAGTAGCCCCCGAGACTGTACAATCTGTCGGGAAACTGTCTCCCGCAGTATCGAGTACAAGTTAACTGATTGCACTTACCTTGCGCACATCTGGTTAATTTTGAATGCTAATCCGGGAACCACAGATACGCACTCAACAGTTGGTATCAATTGCATCCGACTTTAACTCTCATTATCGATTACGCGACCTAATAAGCTTTGATAGTGCTGAATTAGCAGAGTACAATTGCAGTGTTTCACTTTCGGGCTTGTGATATAAATTTATGTGTACATACATTGTTTCTAGAGGGCATATCAGATGCCCAGTAGGAAAATAAACAATAAAATAAAAAAGACGGGGAAGGAGAACTGAAAAATCAAAAATTGTGCTTGTGATTTTCTTCCTCGTTTTTTTTTTGTTTGTTTGTTGGTTGTTGAGTATTTTCCTTATTGATGATGGGCTGATCATTCTGTAAAATAGGCCTACTCAGCTACTGCAGTGCCACACCTTTACCAAATCCCAGTGGTGTCCATTCTTGCAGAAAACATGATTATTTTTCCCATCTCTATATGCCTACAGGCTGTCTGACGAATCTTTCCCCAATTCATCTCAATTTAAATGTGACAGCTGGCGTGTCCATACAACTGACCAGTAAGTTCAATCTTGTGAACGGGTAATTAAATATTTTAGTTCAAATGGGTGAGCTAGGCAACTTTATCATACTTGTACTTTTCCTAAAAATATTAAGATGAGTAAGGGTCAATCCACATACCCGATTTTGCTTTGATTTCAATGCCATTTCATTCCCTAGCGCTTTTATGTGAACATGATCATTCTATACGTTTTGGCTTTTATTTTGTGATTTTTTTTTCATTTTTACTTTAAAAAAAAACAAAACTTGGAACTCAATAACCACAAAACAACAAATTGCATGTTCCCAGCATTGCAGAGAAATATAGGCTCCTTGTTTAAAAGAATAATTATACTCCAATCAGCATAAACAACGTCCTCACCTAACGGGAGGCATATGACCAAGAGAAAGCCTGTCCCTCCTGTACCCTAACCACAGCCCTACGCGGGGTGGGGGGGGGGGGGGGGGGGTTTTGGGGGGCAACTTTCTGCTTTTTTTTATAAAAGAGATACCAAAATGATAGAAATTCTGATAGGAAAGTTAACTTTTGGCTGATGAGATGGTCAAAAAGTTTGAAAAAAGGAGAATTTTTAGGGCGTTAGATCAACTATTCCCAAAAAGGTCTACTTGTTCGAAGCCCGCAACACACCCCCACCCCCCCCAAAAAAAAATCCTGGTACGGGCCCTGCCATAACCAATGTTCCATTAAAAAAGTGATGCGGGAAATCTTCATTAGTTCAAAAGATTACGTAACATATGTTCAACGCAAAGAACCTTTAGATGACCTTTTGGGTCACTCTAAAACCCTGATAACAAAGTGAGACTGTCCTCCCCTACCCTTCATGCTAATATTAGACCCATTAGCCCCCCCTCGGGCACTCCCATCTTGGAAGCGACGCATATGAAAGGCTGTTACTGTCACCCAAAGACCCCTATTTTTGGGAAAAAAAAATCACCCGGAGACCTCTATTTTTTAAGAGAATTTTCAAAAAATCTCAACCAAAGACCCCATTTTGGGAAACTTTGCCTAGTTGTAAATCGGAAAACCCCTAATTTTGGGGTAATTGGCTATCTCTCCCCAAAGGCCTTAAGTCCGATTGTTTCAGTCCTCTGTCACCGAAGTGCCTATGTTTGTGGGTTTGGAATCACGACCTAACACCAGTATCCATTATGTCAATATGTGAGTTGACCATGAAAGGCAGGACACAGAACAGGAGGTATTTGCGTGGGATCCCAAAAAAGGAGGATCAATCAGTGAAGACCAGAAAAAAATGGGCGAAACACTGAAGGATTACATAAAATTGTCAATATTTCTTGTAAAATGTTAAAAAATTCAGCAAAAAATTGCAATAAGTTTAGATTTCGGGGGAAAATTCCATATAGAGTCAGTCAACCACTGGGACTCTAAGTGATGTCAGTAATATTGAAAAGGGGGCCATTGGGTGACAGCAAAATAACAGGCTCTTGCGTGAGGGCGCGTTGAAAAAAGAAGGGTCATTATGTGGCCACACCTGCCCGTTAATTATCAGCCAATTATCAGTACGTGAGTCCCCCCTCTGTCTAATAGCGACGGGCATACAAAAAGCGCCACCAAAATTTGAGCCTACCTTTCTCCCGGTGGGGTGGGGGGGGTAGGGGCCACTCATATATTGAAAGTGACGGGGATGTGCGGATGGGACTTTTCAAAGTGAGGGGGAATTGGTGAGGCAACGTTAAGGAAAAAAGGCGGTCATTTGGTGAGGAGGATGCAAAAACTGGGGGGCCAATCAGTGAGCCTCTCACACTTGTGAAAAAAGGGGGTCATTCAGCAACATAGCTGAAGTTCCATCAGTGAACTGGGGGATTTCTGTGAGAGCATAAAAAACAAATAAGAGGGGTCATTAAGGGACAATTTGAATAAAAATGTGAGGCATCAAGTGAGAGTAAAAAGGGGGGTCTTTCAGTGACAGGTTTTAATAATGAAAATAATATTCTTTATTAAAACACGTTAAACACGGTTAAAACATGATCAATAACCAATCTGTGTGGAGGAGCTCGGTTTGGCTATAATGAACAACATGCGCAAACTCAAGTACTCTAAGACTGAGTTCTTCATTGCAGCTTCTCCATACATATGACCAGACTCTCTGACATCAGATCTTAGATGGGTTCTGCTGAAATAACCCATCTCTACAATAAAAAAGAATTTGGGGCATTACCTTTGAATCAGCTATGACCATGGCAGATTCATGTACATCTCTGTGCAATCTGTTAAATTGTTACTCTGGAACTTGGCTAGAATTCGCCGTTTCTTAATCAAGATGCAAGTTCTATGCTATGCGGGCACCTTGTTTATCAAAGTTAGGACTATGGTTAACGCACTTCTTTCTGGTTGCAGAAAAAAAGATGTTGCTCGTCTACAGCGCCTACAAACCCGTGCGGCCCGCATAGTTTACACAAGTTCCACGGTACCATTCAACATCCCCTTTGTTAAACTCTTTACACTGGTACCCATTGACACACGTATTCAATTCAAAGGTCTTGTAGAAATCTACAAGGCACTGACTGGTCTGTCACCTGTCTAATCTTAAAGATGTAGCACCATGTATATTCCATCACAGGGAAGGCATTCGCTCATAGTTGGACATTCTGCTCGTTATCCCACTGAGTTAGAGGAAGGACGGGTGATGGATCTTTCAGTGTTACGGGCCCAACTCTCTGGAATCATTACCACTTACCATTAGGTCAGCCCCCAACAACAGCTCATCTTTCAAAAGGTTTAAAAACCTACATGTATGAAATGGATATTTCTGTTTTTTCAGTATCATTGTCATTAGATTTATATGTTATTTTGTGAAGCGCAATGACCACTTTCTGGAATTGCCGCTAATAAGCAACGTTTATTATTAATTGTTCTTCCACATGTCGTGTACCAAGTGCCACATGCATTACAAGATATAAAAAGATATAATTAGATATGAAATAAATTGGATAAAATCTACAATTTTAAGAGAGTTTGAGTACCAAACGTGGTTTTATGATCAAGACTGATGTGTTTATGGTGTGGTGAAACCACGTCCTAGGCTGCAATATTTTTAAACTTGACATTTTACACATTGCTTTACCTTCGACCAGCGAGGAAGACCATGATTACCATTATTACTCCGCAACACGACGCGACGCACGTGAATGGACGTGACTACCACGTATTTAGATAATACCTTGAAAATGACCTAATGAATTAAAATGGAAATCGTTTTATTCAATAGTGACAAACTATCAAAATAAAAATGATTTTGTACCATATAGACTATGAGCAACAAAGTACCGACGAGGGTTTCCGGATATTTGATTGATAATAATGATAATACATAATAACACTACTAGTACTATTATATTTGATTAGAGTTGAAATAAATGCAGCATCCATAAAGTCAATAAACATTAACCGAGAAACGGGACTTGAGCGGCCCAACACCTGCCTGAGCCAACCACAATGTGCCGCGCGTGAGACAACCCCCAGGTGGTCCTCAACAGCCGCTCAGTTAAGTTCCCAGGGCCCGATTCAAATCATGCGCAAAAAATAAGCAGTCGCACTGATTGGTCTGGCTTAGTGTCTCTTACGCACATAAGCACGTCGAGGACAGTGCGAGTATACCAGAACCATGCGTTTTGACTAAGTTTGTGGCGGGTAGTACTTTCCCCCGACCTCGGAGATTGGAGACGTTTTCCCTACAGATTCGGGGGGGTCCACGGTTGTGGGTTGAAGAGTCTAGTGTTGTTATTTCAGTCGCTTAGCGTTTTCACACCGTGGAACCAGAGGGAGGCTGGTAAACTAGAAAATTGTTGGTTGTAGTTATTTTTGATGATGATGTTATGTGAAAATGGAAGATAATTTTTTTTGCAAGTCAGAAGGTATAAAGGCACTTCTTGTTGGGTCAGTGGTGTTTAACACTGACTGTGACCTGAAAATAAAACTTGGGAAAATAGTGAATATGAAAATTCACAAATTTTTTTTATTGAAATATGTGACCCTCACAGCAGTTTTGCTTGAATATGAGGGGAAGCTGGCCACCCCCTTTTGGAGAGGACAAAATCGGATTTTTTAAAACCTTGGTTTAACAAAAATGTGACGGGGAAACTCAATTGATCTGCATGGCCTATGAACAGTGGCGGCGCCAGATTCTTCAGACTTTTGTCTGGGGGGGCAAACGGGGGGGGGGGGGGGGGGGCAAAGTGAAATCTTGGCGGGAAAGTGAAGTTCTGGGGGGGGGCACAAAATATGGAAAATTGGGAAGTTTTTAAAACAATTTTTTGGCCAAATCCTGATTTTTTTGCCCAATTTCGCCAAATTTGCCAAAAATCCTTCATTTTTCTTCGGCCGGGGGGGGGGGGGGGGCAAGAGAAAAAAATTTAGGGGGCAATGCCCCCCCCCCCCCCCCCCCCCCCCCGGCCACAGTGCATATGCAAATTAGCGGTTACGCCGGCGCCGCGAGTGTTCAGGAAGTGCGTTTACGCGGTCCGCCTTAAGTCGACTCACTGTTCGTCACGTTTGAACTCCGAGTAACGCGCTAAGGCACCAGGTGTAAAACGCAAAGCGCCCTGCTTGGCAAAGCAACAAAACTATCGCTTGCTTTAGATTTTGCTAAAATATTTTAACAAGGAAGATTTCCGTGAACTGGGAATATTTAGTATTATAGTGAGAAGATATGTTCCTCTATACTGGATATTAATAAGTTTTCAAGAAGATTTTCGTTGTTTAAAGGGATCAAACTATTACAGAGTGGTTCATCAAAATCAACAACTCGGCATTCGATATGCGTCCGCGTATTTTTATCCAACTGGGCGGGCTAAAGACGCACTCGCGGGAGACAAAAAATAGAGGACACATGTATGCATCGTTGTTGATTTGTGATGAACACCTGATAAACATGTTTGAATCCATAATTTTAACCTGGTTACTTCTTAAATTGTAAATAAATCATTATAGCTTCCAAATTAAAATGCTTACAATGCTTTTAGTACTTCAACAACAATTGACTGTGTGTGGACTTGCACCAATAGACTCTCATTTTCAGCATCTGATATGTGAATGACTCCCATGCTTAAAGATGCGAATTCTGCAATATGCAGGTTCTTACAGGTGTACTTGCATAGTTGCTGTATTTTCACCCCTTTTCAAACTTGCCTCATTCCCTTTTCAGCCTCATCATTGTCTCACGGTTGCCAAAATCAGTCCCTGCACAGTGTATGGGAAATTGAAGCCTTACAAAGTGAATCCTAGAAATTGCACAACCCCTAGGGAAAAGTATACAAGTTCTAGATAAAACAATATAATTCTGTTCCCAGAAACCAAAAGTCAATGTGTCAGTTTTGACCAGGGTTAAACCATTGGCAAATCCTTAATATTTTGACATTGATATTTCACATTTGTATCTACAATTCATTTTTTTAAAATCCAGTTACTCTATTCCCATTTTAAAATCGCTCTAGATGCCAACAATAAAGCATGTGTTTCACAAAACTTCTGTGTTG
The DNA here is from genome assembly GCA_023653785.1 of Ophioderma brevispina. Taxonomy (NCBI): domain Eukaryota; kingdom Metazoa; phylum Echinodermata; class Ophiuroidea; order Amphilepidida; family Ophiodermatidae; genus Ophioderma; species Ophioderma brevispina. The sequence goes on along the minus strand of JAMKCH010012071.1, from coordinate 15,521 downwards.
TTAAAGAAGTTAATCAGTACATTTTTGTTTGACTCATTGGGACTGTGTAAATAAACCATGTGCAAATCCCAGACAGCCACAGTAAATTTCAACATTGATTTAACCCATATTTTCAAATCTTTCTGTGACTGAATGGCATTAAATGCATAGCGTTGGCTGGATCTCCCTCTTAAACTCATCAATGCTTGGTTACATCTCGGGGTAAACCAGGTGCAGACTGACGACCAGGTAATACAAACATTGATTTAACCTAATTCTCCATCTTTTATGCTTCTACCTGTTGATATGCACGTTTCCACGTATTTGATTGTTCCTCGTACACTCATCATCATCGCTCCCAACTTGGTCGCTAAGCAAATCGTGTGTGAAACCCAACGCTTGCGGTTAATTTTTCATATTGATGCAACCTAATTCTTCATCTAGATTTCAATGCTTGATTCTGTATGAATATTCAGGTGTTTTTCTCACATTTGACTGTATTACCCTTTGCTGTTTATCATCGTGTCATCATATGATTTGTTGTGGTCAAGTCGCGTGTCTGGCAGTTAATTAAAGATGCGTATTCGCGATCGTCTTTGTGGACCACCCCCCCTGGATTACCCCGAAGTATATCGATTTTGTATCAGATGAAAGGGCCGTATTTTTTCCTCATTGTCATCCTGAAATTTGAAGCCTCAAATCTATTTCAATTCATTCCCAAGATATCAACAAAAAAAACACCGTTTTAGTGGTTAACCATCATATTAGCACAGTCTTGAATTAGGGCTTTGCACATGCACTAATTGCGTCTACCATCAAAACCGCAGTTTGATTCCCACTTACTTAGGGTGTAGTGCAAGTGCCAGGAGGCTCTCAATATCAAATAGAGACCCGGGGGGGGGCCACCAACTATAATATTTCACATGCTGACCAAAAAACGGCGTGAAAAGGGGTGTTTTTTTAGTGTTCGGACGCGTCGCGCGCTAGTCACCGCGTTTCGGTTAATCAAAAACCGCCGATTTCATGATAAGGGTAGTTTCAAAATTTGGCTCAACCGCTGTAGGGTACATTTCTTTCATCGTATTTTGTACCTACTCCGGCAGTCCGAAAAACTACTTCCCTGTAATATTTTGTTGGTGATTAACTTTTTTACTCCGTGAAGCACCAATGCCAAAGTACAACATCAATCCTTGAAATACAAAGAACCTCCCAGGTACCTATCGTATCATTCCATGCAGTTTTGTGCGTCGCAGTATTGACAGTGTTTGGACGCTGCTCTGTAGCCACGATGCTACAATAAGCGGTCCAATATGCATTTGATACTATACGTGAATCGTCTTACAGCAAAACAGACTTGACCACATCGGAGTTTTGTAAATGATTGATGGGAATGATCGTACTGGCGGCGTACGGAGCAAACGGAAGACCCATTTGTTTTTCCTTGCGATTTTTGTTCATTTTATTTCATAGGATGTAAGTAGGATGGACCACGTATACAACATTTTAGCAATATAGACATACAGATAAAAGTAGTTTTTGAAAATCACTTTAGATTCGGCGGGCATCCCTGAAACGAAGCTGAAATCGGCACCATGATCGGACTGTAATGAAGGCAGGTGTTTAGTCCACCGCCATGACCGCGTTTTCTGATGGTTTGTATAGTCTGCTTGTCCGTTGGTTAGGCCTAGACTTTGGGAACGATGTGTGTAATAGGTACGTATTGAGGTCAAACTCTTGCTTCACATGGCATCTGGAGTGAGATCAAACTACATACTGACCAGATTTATGATCTTTTTGTCAGGTTGGTAACCCCAAATCAAGCCGGAGGCTAGTATTTTGACATTTCATGCAAAACTCTGGTTTAGGGGTCAGATTCTAGACCAAAACGTGTTTAGGAGGGGATCTATAGGACAAACTGTTAAGGGGGTAAAATTTTTGGTGAAAGCGCGCTAAACTTGTTTTCGGGTTAAAATTTTTGGAAAAGAGCGCTAAAAACTTGTTTAGGGGTAATTTTGCTCACAAAGAACACCGTGTCGTTTAGGGGGTGTTTTCGAACAAATTGGTCACGCAATGTTACACTGTCAGACCTGAGTGTCCCCCCCGGGAGAGAACACAATGCAACTGATCGAACAAGCACCTTAAAATTGATTGAACCCATTTTCCAACTAATTCTGTTATCATCACACTTGTTCTGCATATATGACCCATGGCTTTAACACCAAATGCCCTAATGGGCTGCTACCACATTCTTTTTAGCAAAATTTGAGTTATCAATGCATTGTTTGAAATCAGTACATTGAAGGTTGTTTAGAACCTATCCCTTACTATTTTCATTGAGCCCATTTTGTAGAATTGGTGTACGGATATACACATTCAAAGCTGTGTTGAAGCAACATCAAAATCTTTGCTGATTTTTAAATTTTTGACAGAATCTCTCCTTGTAACAGCAGCGTAACCGTTGTTGATTCTTATCAACCTACAGTTGATATGCAATTAGCACGTCATGGCACGGCACAGTGTCCACTGAGTGCGTTTACATGGTACGCTTAAGTCTACGCACCTGTCCTCATATGTGGACTCTGAGTACGTCGGCAAGGGCAACCATTAAGAAACTGCAAACCACCACACAGGCAAACTAATCGTTTTGCTTTGATTTTGCTAAATATATTATGGGGAAAGATTCTTAGAAATTGGGAGCATTTTTATAGGGAAATTATTATATACCTCTATACTCTGTAAACCTAAAGTACAAATAATAATCAACTTCCCACACAAGAATGCCTGGTATTGTCCATAGAGACCAAGATTTTGGGTGTCAGTGTATGAGATTTGTTTTGTTCATACATCATGAGCTGTGTCTTAATAGTGAATGATTTCGGGGAAAAACTGTGCCTTAGGTGTATAAGCCCATTTTTTTCGTAGGCAAGATATGTGCACAGCGATCCGATTAATAATTTACTTTGTACTTCGAAGTTTACGAAGTGTAGACATAATATTAACCCTAACCCATTCGAGAGTCATTGAAAAGCAATCAAGGGTGCAATTGATTCAATTGACCTCGGGACGTCAATTGAACTAGTTATTTACATGCATGATTTATATTGACTCTTGGAACGTCTCTGGAAATTGATGTTTTCAATTTGACTAGAGTCAAAAGGATTAAAAGGGTTAGTCGTTTGTGTTAATTTAAGAAGGCAATAACATTAACATCATTAGGTCTGAGCTCCGCAAACCGATTTCAAGCAATGTGTTCAAGGCCACCAATGTGAATGTGGCTGAGAATTGTTATTTAGCCAAAATTTTGCACAATATTTGGATACCTCCCATTCCGAATAAAGTTTAAAATCTGTGACTCTCATGCACCTGGCTGGATTGATGTTGATATTCGGCATCTCCAAAATAGAAAAGTCACAGCCTGGAGGGACGTGCGAAAAAAAGTGATTTTTGCAGCACTGGGAAATTCTTTCGCAAAGCTGAGTAATAGCTTGAAGAATCTTATCTCTTTCACATACATCAATATATTGAGAACTTTGGTACCACTCTTAACATCCACCCCAAGAGATTTGGACCTTTTTTTAGTGCAAAACAAAATCCAACCACCCCCAAGATCATTTTATAGCATCAATGTCTCTGCTAGTGAACCTAAGATATTGCTGGTTTGTCAATGCCTATTGTATTCAGTGTTACAAAACAAAAACAGTTTCTCAGCTTCCAGATTTCCATCATTTGAGCACCAGTCTTGGGACTATTACATCTTAGTGATTCTGATGTTTTGGATATTTTTAAGAATCTCGAATTTCAAAAGCAATTGGCCCAGATGGCATCTCCCAAAAGTCCTCAAGGCATGTGGTTCCCAGATTGTTTCACCCTTTTGCTTTCTTTTTAATATGACCCTTAGTACAGGGGAGTTGCGAGTGATTGGCTCTGTGCTAATGTAGTTCCTGTATCAAAAGGGGCTAAGCATAAGTGGACGAATTTACAGACCTCTTTCACTTCTATGTATTGGCAACAAAGTCATGGAAAGGGCTCGTTTTCAATGTTCTTTTTCCTCATATTAAGGACTCAGTCTGTATCATCTTCAACATGGTTTTGTTTAAAAGGACGTTCAACTGTCAACAACTTATTTCTGTTTTTCATGACATAAGTACCCACAAATGGTACGAGCTGGGGCAAGGCGATATGCATATACCGTGACTTTTCCAAAGCCTTTGACAGTGTCTCTCTCTTGCTTGTTCCACAAATTAAAACTTTTGGCCTACACTCCAAACTCCCCTATGTTTGTTCAAATAATATTTGTCCAATCGGAACAACGTGTTGTTGTTGAAGGTTTACTTTTCTGATGGTCCCAAGTGCTGTCAGGGAGTACCACAGGGCTCCTTTTTAGGCCCTCTTTGTTTTTTGTATATCAATGACATGCCCAGTTCTGCCTAGCATTTCTGCAATTGGTTTATTTGTGAATGACTCTAAGTGTTTTAAGAATATTAAGACCATGATTCTGACTGCCCAATACTCCAGGATGATATTGATGCTTCTTTGATTGAGTAGTACATGGATTGGAAAATTTCTCCATCAAAATGTCAGATTATTTCATGACTCGATCCAGGAATTTTATGAAATTTGATTATAAAATGATGGTATTGTACCTTGACGAATCACGTCTGTCAGAGATCTTGGTGTTGAAGTCTCCTCTAAACTTACCTGGAATGAACCACACCAGTAAAAGTGTTAGCAAGTGCATAAAAATTAGCAGATAATAAAAAGTGTTGCAATTGGATATAATGCACAGATATGGTAGACTAAAATCTCTACTCAGCCTGCAGGAGTGATTTAGATATGCTAGCTCCCTGTGGGTGGGTACATCTAAACACAATATCAGTTGATGAAAGTGTTCAGAGGAGAGTTACTAAGTAATTATGACACATCCTGAAATGGATATAGAGATAGACTACTTCTGGGCCGGAATTCGACGAGAGAACCCGAGAACCGGTTCGCCTGAAGGTTCGCCAAATGCACTTGGAGAAACAAAAACGGGGTTCTATCCAAAAATTTGTGCCAACTCAAACGATTAAAAACATTACGTGATATGTTATTTTGTCTATTTCGACGAAATAAATGAAAGAGAAAATTCAATATGTCAAAATAAGCGCCAAACAAAATAGTTGAAAAAGTAAGTAAGGATGCATTTGCCGGAGCTCTTGACAACAGGTTTCTTGACAAAAAAGGACTCATACTGGGAGTGGGAGTTAAATAATTAATTGCAAGATTAAGGATGTCGTCATCGACGTCGTCAAAATCAGTAGTGCAAATGGCTTTTTGACATTGTTAAAACAAACAAAATTTTTTATTTTTTTTCTAATCTGTAACAACAAATCCCAGGAATTCAGTTTTGTCGATCACAAACTTGACTCAGGTTCTCGCAAACTCCTTCTAAGCAGAGAACTTGAAGGGTCTCAAGGTCTGTCTCGCAAAGGTCCTTTTGCGAGAACCTGATTAGGTTCTCGCAGACTCGACGATTTCAGGGCCGGTACTTAAATTGATCGTTGCCACTTAATATAGAAGAGAATTAAGTGGTAAACCTATTTCACAGATGCATGTTTGGTCAGTATGACATTTTATTAGATCATTTTGTGTTTTAATTAACGCAGTGGAAGGGCCCATCCCACCAGCAGGTCTTCCTCTGATTGCCATCTTCTATTCTCAGGGTTTGCAACCAGTTTGGAGTCTCATAAAGCCACATTTGTTCACCGGATTGTTCCTATTTGGAATCAACTACCTTCCCACATCAGACCATACATCTTTCTCCATATTTAAATCTCAGGGGTCCTTGAATTTTTACAAACTCCAAATTTACATCTCAGTTCGACTCAGAAAATACTTGTTCTTGGCGACCAACGCGAGGTTCAATTCTGCAGAGTTGGTATAAAAAGCTTCCTCCCTTTAGACCTGTTTTGGCCCATCCTAGGTGGAGGTCACTAGAGGTGCTTTGGTCACCGTTATTCCTATCATTTCACTGGTATTTGTGCAAATTTTAAAAAAAATCCTGTTTTCCAGTGCAATTTTATATTTTAATTTTGTATTTTATCAACCCTACTTTTCTAGATTGTATATATCTATGTTTTCAATTTTACCAGTGATAAAAGGTAATAAATAAAAAAATTGAAAAAAAAAAAAAACACCACATGTTCTGATTGACTCTCGGCCGTCTTCCCGTAAAACACCCCCATGCGTCTGATTGAATGTAGGCACATCTGCCAGCAGAAGTTTGAAAAAAAAACAATTGCTTCTGATTTGACTTGGACAGTTCCACACATGTAAACACGAATTTAAGTAGCCATGTGTATCCCACCATGCACGCCTACTGAAGTTCCCATGGGGTCCCCCCACTATGGACTTATGTCGGGCCCTCCTGAATTAGCAGATGTGTCGAAGGTCAACTTTGCAAACAAGACCCACCCCCAGCCCAACGCGTCTCATTGCTTTCGATGACACACTTTTGGCCGGCCTTTCAACAGTCGCGAAACGAAGAACCGTTAGAAAACCAATGACCATTGATTCCCGATTCGCTTTCGGCCGATTTACAGGCAGAACCCAAATGATTTCATATTGACTTTCGGCATATTAACGAGTTTCCGCAAGTTATTTCCTCTGCGGGGGAAAATGTCCGAGAGTCACTGAAATTCAACAAATGACTCTGATTGTCTCTCGTACATCAGGAGACACTTATGTATTGATTCATGACTCTGAGCCATTTTAGGGGGAAAGCCCGGTGACGTGTTAGGGTAATAAGGTTTGTAAGGATTTTTTCATTGTTTCAATAACACCAGAGGTTTTTTGTAGATGATCTGCATTTGTTGAAATGGACATTTTTTATAATTTTAAAATCAGGGATCTCCAATCTTGATTTGTATGTCATCAGCCCTTTGCCAGTTTTCGGGCTGTTTGCGGATAATTAGAACATAATTCAGTGTTAATGTGATGAATGACATATTCATTAAGAGCTAAATCAAAGAAAGTTATAAATTAATAAATTATGCTTAAAAAGAAATGCTTTAAGATATAGCAATTTACGGTCCATAAAAACTTTTTGAGTTTGTGTTATGAGGATTTAGTGTATAATGCTGACCCCCCCAAAAGGGCCACTGTTTGTACTTTCTGTCAGTTTGCGAAAGGAAATACACCAATTATGAATTTTCGTCTAGAGTAGATCACATCTGTATGTAATATTTTAATTAGGGACTATCATCATACTATACTGGGCCCGGTTCAGGTGGAAATCAAAATCTCAAGTCTTGAGGGACATTCAGGAGGACAAGGCTGTGGATACAAAATGCCCCTTTAAATCAACAAAAGCACACAAAAGTAAACACTCCAAACATGTTAAACTAGACTGGCCCATCAAAAAGTAATGAGGTCAAATGAATTCACTAAACAAATATTGTGTTAGCAAAAATGGGAATTGTCCTTCTTTGGAATTGATACTGCTCATTTGTGACTTTGGATCTATAGTTCGATTATTTAGAAAAGTTTTCTCTTTTCCATTTAAAATTATTTTACTAGTTGTTGGTCCTTCTTTGCATGTAGTGTCTACACAATGTTTATTAGTTGTCTCTCTTCATAGCAGTATCCTCATAGCACGTGTTTATTTGACATGACAGCTGTTTGACCCCATGCAAATTGTCTCTTTATTTTTGATACAATTTTAAGCAGTGGCGACACAATTTTGAAATCTGCTATAAGTAGGACATGCAAGAGCTATTTACCCCTGTAAAAATCAGAAATCCATTGTGAGAGTCTTGCCACATGGGCCTTCAAAGGTCATGATTTGTATGTAGCACCCTCCATTGCCCATTCTCTATAGAGATCTGTGGAAAACTAGATTTTAAGAAAAATTGTATTTGGCTGCAATTAAATTTCATAAAATTAACACAGGATGTATAGAAATTAGTTGTCAAAACTGTGTTGCTATTGATATATTTGGTTTTATTCTGCTTTTGTCATAATAAATCAGACTTTCAAACAGAGCTGTGATTATCGGTTGGGTTTTTGTATGAGCGTTTGTCCTCTTCACAGCATAATTATGTGTATTTATTACATTTATGTCAGCAAATCCTACAAATCTTCCAATATAGCATGCGTATTTACTATCGATTAAACTATAGGCCAAAGTATGATGTAGTTTGTTTATGTTATGTCCACATTATCCCTTGCTTTCATTCACATAGTCGGGGCATTTTATCAGCAGTGGAAAACAGATTTCAATGGATGTTAGTGGAAAACAGATTCCTCTGGATGATATCGTGCATGGACCAATTATGCCAGACAAAGGAGCTATGAAAAGCTACACTGCAGATATTTTGTTGGATCATGGAACTGACACGAACACTCTACCACAATTGGACACTTTCTGACCTCAAGTTCTGGTTTTGTTACCAAGTATGGTCCTACCTGTAAGACTATGTCTGGAAGCTGACATGCTTTGTAGTTATCGTTTTCTTGAAAATTGTTTGGTAAAAGGTTTGCTTCTCATGAATATAGTATTGTGATCAGTGGCTGCTGTAATTGTCCGAAATTTTGCTACTGTACCAGAAGCCTTACCAACGTTTTACTCATGTAAATTTATGAGGTGGCTTTGGAATTGCATGGGTTTATTTTAGTGGTAATGACTTTTGAAAGTTTTATCTTGAAATACTTCACTTCTGAATGTTCACACAACATGATTACTTGAGGTTTATGTAATACTTGGAATTTGTGATTATAACCGTCCCATGCATAAGGTTGAATCTTATTTCCAGACATTTTACGATACCAGACTTTCGGTGTGATGTGATTGTGTGAGAAATTTATCAAACGTTTTGAAAGCCTTCACACCAGCTGACTTTTCACTTTTCTGACCAGTGTGTGCAAACGAATGCCAAGAGGTTAGGTAGCACCATTACGCTCATCATATGCATATCTCTAAAAAATATAATTGCTGACTGAACACAGGGCTTTGCAGGTCTGCCAAAAAAATTTACACTCTATTTCAGCAGTTTCTTGATCTGTTTTAGAACTCCCAGGGAATAAATACCATGTGTAAAAAAGTGGGAATGAATTTCAAAGGGCACTATTACTAAGTTTGTAGCAGATAGGGGCCTTCCACAGTTTAAGGGATTGACTATAGCAAACTTGGAAAATTACTGTGATTGCAGTGTTCTCACTTTGGCAGTGTTTAATGTTGCAGCACCTTGGATGGGTACCTGTACCTCGCAGAAGAGCATTGGTAAGTTCTTTCATGAGACTGCTTTAGTGACAGTTTGAGTATTGTGTTTACTTCCCAACTTGAAGACTCATCTCCAGACAAAGTTTCAATTACATGTTGACCTCTGAACTTACTGTTGATTCTGGGTATGATGCATCATATCCACGGTTGGTGATTGTACACTTGGTGTATATGGTTGTCAAACTGCCTCTAAAAGGTGAGATTTTTGCACAAGGTTGCTCAACTCTTTAGTTGTGGGCGTCAGCTATAGCTGGAGGACCATTTAGCAATCCGTTGTGCGTGGTATGTGTGGTTGGATGTGCGTGTGTGTGTGGATGTGTGTGTCACTAAAATGTTAAGTTTTTTAACATAACATGGTAATTTTTTGTTTTACATTGACCTCAATTGAAAAGTTGAAGTTAATTGGAACCAAACTGGTGTCATAGGTGCAACATGTGAGCTCTCATCTCATATGTTGATGAGTCAAAGGTCATGTGCCTTGGCAAGTCAAAAGGTCATTTGAGGTCAGACGTTGAAAAAATGCTAAATGTTAGTTTTTTTTTTTAAATTGAATTACATTTGACAAGTTTGACGTTCAATTGGAACCAACTTGGTTCATGGTGCGGGGAACATCTGAACCCACAAGGGATTCCTCATAGTGTGGATGAGGGCAAAGGTCATATACCAAGTCAAAGGTCATGGAGGGCCCACAGCTTATATCTTTGAATTAGAGAGCGCGAAAGCTGAGAACGTGAAAATTCTATTTAATATATTACTTAAATTTTAGAAGCAAATGCAAAAGAAAAAGGTTAATGAAAAACTTTCATGCATAGTTTATAAAAGGGCGATTCTAACATACGGGAAGCACAACCAACAAAAGTATAAGTCTGGGTTTGATTGATATTATATTTGATGAATGGTGGGTGTTGTACGAAATGGTGGTGTTCTTATCAGCAATAGTTTTTGAAGGGTATGATTTGGGGACTTGGGCTGAAAACAAATGAATTATGAAAATAGCAGTTATAATTGTCAAATTAAATGTATATGGTTCATTAACTTCGAGTGTTGAATTAGTGAGAATGGCATTTGGTTTGACTGTGCACTCCAAAATGAGTGTGGTAACAAGTAATGGATACATGTTTAATGATAATATAAAGCAGGTAAATTTAATCATGTTCCTTATTAACTAAGTTGCTTCTAAAGAAGGGAAATGATTGTGGCGATGTTTTGAGTCAGTAGGGGAAAGTCCAAAAATATATGATTGAAAGAAATAGAGGACCTAAGATGGATCCCTGGGCTACCCCACAATGGGATGACAGTACCACCAGACGATTGCTTGATAGTAGGGGAATAACATATGTTTTACTCCAGTGAGATAATTTTACAGGGCCTCTAATGCCATAAGGGATTTTAAAACTTGTTTAGGAAGACTTGATACTGTAGAGTATCAAAAATCTTGCATAAGATTAGCGCATACATACTATGCTTGGGCTAAATATGGGTTCAGAGTTGCTAAAACAATCTGAACTTGCTGTGTAGGAAGTTAGGAGGAGTGGGGCTACAGATCAAGAATGCCCCTTTTAATAATGTGTGAAGGAAGGTTTGATTTTCAGGCATGATGACTTTAAAGAGAGCTTTACGAATGTGATCAATTCCCACCTGTTACTATAGATTTCAGGGCGAGGGAGTGGAGGTGAGTGGTGTTAGTTCAGGGAGGGGGGGGTGGGGGGGAGACAAGTCAGGGAGGTTGGGTGCTAGATAGGAGGAGGAGAGGGCCAAGGGGTAGTGGGAGGGGGGTGGGTAAAGTGAGTAGGAGGCGTAAAACTAGTTCTTGGGAACGTGGCCACTAGTAAACTCAAGTAGCCCTCTTGATGAGAAGTTGGCTTGAAACAAATACTAGTTTGACATCAAATGGATTCACTGTGACTCAAAAGTATCATCATGTAGTGAGATATTACTTGCTAAGGAGGAGCCCTAATTTGGTAAAATAATCATTAAAAGCTATGAGCAATATCATTAGAAATTAATTGATTGCCTTGTTTTGTTTTTAACAAATTCCCTGGAGGTTAAAGATTGTTTTATTTTATTTCTACCCTTAATTGATTTAGGATGCACGACCATGTCTTTTGTCATCTTCAGAAGTCTGCAAAATATCCAAAAGTAGATGCATCACAATTAACCTTTCTTTTGCCCATTGATTATAAATAGTTTGAGTCAAAGTATTGGGTCTTTCTTTGGATAAATGGAGTAAGATTTTTAGGATTATACCTATTTTTTATACTTTATTTTATTTTCAATTTTGGGTTTTTTTTTTTTTTTTTTTTTTAAATTGAAATTTACACATCATGGACAAAAAATCCATTATTTTCCTGGAACATAATCATAATCTCCCTCCAGGATGGCAAAATTCCCCAAAATGTCAAGTTTCCCAGATCTGGTTCCCGAATTCCCCACTTTTCTAGGCCTAGTTTTTAGTGATTTAATTATTGCCAAGGTAACAATTGCTTTTTTAGGCACATACATTTAGAACGTTTTAAAAAGGGACTTCAGAGATTTTGAGGAAGATTGCCTAAGTTTTTTTGACAAAACCAGATTGCTGCCTGTTACAGATATAAAGGTAGTTACCACGCAGCTTACCACTGAGTAGACCTGATTACCTACCCACTATACGTACACTCGCAGGCCAAGATTCTGCCTTTTTGCTGCATCCCAGACGGATAGTGTCACCTACAAACACCATCTCTCATCACATGCAGGTTTTTCTCGTGCCAATTTTTGTTTTTTTTAGATACTTTTTGGCATGTACCATTTTTATTGAAGTGCCTGAAAACATGGGGGGGGGGGTTGACAATGTCTGATTCAAATTTTTTAAATGGATTTTCCTAAAAATTTATCAAAATTTAATATGCTAAACAGACCAAAGTTAATAAGCTCCCTCTATCAAAATGGCATTGTAGAAACTGCAGGGCTAGCACTGTTTTTTTCCACCAGATCCACTTCCTCTCCACCTAGTGGTCAACTACAGGGTAAGCCCATTGGTGTAGGTCTGTAGAATGCCTCACTGTACTCCCTAATAACTGGTACTTTGGAAGTCCATCTTGCAGCTATTGCATCGCAACAGCCCACTGTGCAGTAGCTGCATGCCGCGGTAGACATGGTGTATCTGCCGTATAAGCTACCAACGCGAGTAAGAAAACGCCTGTGTATAAATCCTTAGACTAAAAAAACAGATGTATGAATCATGGATGTATGCCCCGAAATTGAAGCGGCGAAGAAATTGTATATTTTTTTAATTGAATGAAAGTAGTCTATTTTTTTTATTAAAGAAAGATGAATATCAGTTGATATACCCGGGTTTTTATTTATCCCAGTTTAGCCTGGGGAAGGGGGCGTAAGGGATCAGGTGCAACCTTCACAGAGGGGCCGTTTCATTCCGTTATCGGAGCCTTGTTTGGCTCTAACAAAATTTCAAATTGTCTATCAGATGATTTGGCACTGATATGAACTTTTGTAAATGCAGGGCCTATAGAGGCAGTACCTTGACAACAAAAAATAGAGTACAAGAGATATTTTGACCTAGAAAGGCAGGCGCATGACAGGTATTGTAATCTGCTTGCAAAATGAATTATGTTTTGTTGAAGACGCCTGATGAAATTTAGAGAAGGGTGTTTGAAAAGATTGTGTTCAGGCAGCACGAAATATGTACAAAATGAATCATAATTCAGGTTTTGTTGGGTTTCTGAAATGTTCATCTGTCTGCTCGGTAATCACTGCCACAGGAAGAGCGCCTGAGTGGCAAAGCCCCCGTGGATGACTACAAGTTTTGTTTTGTTTCGACGTTTAAACAAGGCACGGCAGGCTGCGCAGGTAGAAGCGCACGTACATCCCCTGGAGCCGAACAATGTCCCTTTGCAGGCAATTGCTGGTTTTCATCAGCGCCGTGGTTCTAGCCATGTTCTAGATGTCCCCATTTGCGATTTCCCGTTAGGTTGGGGTTGACAGGCCACCTATGTACTCGGTAGACTCTTACACAAGACGCTTGCTTTGTTCACATTGTCGCATCATGTTTGAGAACTTTGAATATTTCTATTATTGGAATACTTTCCTGGTGAGAGAGGGGTTCAGGGATGATGTTTAGGCTTTAGATAGGTGAAACAGATTGACCACAAATCCACTCGCATCTCGTTCAAGTAACCGCTTTCCGTCCAATTTATTCTGATAGAAGCTACCCTTGTCAAATGGTTAGCTTAGACTTGCTATAAAAGTCATGCTAGTGCATCAGATGGAACTTGAGGTAACTCAAGATGGATATCCGTGCATACACACCCAGTTTCATAAGAATTCAATATTTACATTTTGAAGCTACGAGGTAATATAGCAAGCAATTGAAAATATTTTTCATTTGAACTGTGTCCATTTTAACTTGGCAAAATTTGATTTAATCTTCATGTCAAGACGCCAGCAAGTGAGTCACACAAGAAATTAGCAAGGTATAACTTAGGGTTTCGAGGAATTCAGATAAATTTGGGTTAAGAAAAAGCTTGGAACGTTGAGTTGAAGTTAAAGGTAGGGTTAATGGTTTTCGGTATGGTTTTCGGTAAGGGTCAGGGTGTCTTGCTCATGAATTTTTAGTGTGAAATTTTGGATGGGGAGGGGGCAGTAAATGTGGAAGACTTATAGCACTCACCCCCCCATAACAAGTCTTAAGTCATCTGGGGTGACGGAACAACCCATGTGTGTGAGAGTGAATGTGTGTGTTTTAAAGGGAAAACCATTCTTGGTCATAATTTTAGGTTTTTGTAAACCCTTGAGCACTACTTCCATTACATAAGCACATTGATATGACAAATGCCTTTATATTCAATAACCGGTTGAAATGGCAGCTTCCAAATATTTATGCTTTGGTTCTCTCCACCCTACGACCATTCTTATCTACTTGTTGATTGGCTCAAAAATTGCATATTCCATTGTGACCAATCAGAAGGTAGCTGTTTTGGCCAGTGGCGTATCGAGGCAAATTTCCAAGTCATCCTGCCAGAGGGGGCAAATGCGTAAATCGTCGCAGGTGATTTGCTCCAAATGAGTCTGAACTTGACGAAATAACATGCAAACATCATACAATTTACCCCAAATTTAAGCTGAAATTTGTCTAATCCCCGAATTCCCCCAAAAAGAGGGATGAAAAGTCATATTTTGCTCCATTTCATCCCACTTTTTTTGAGCACAGAGGGGAAACTTGCCTCCCACTTGTGGGTAACTCCACTGTTGGGGTCATTTAAAGAGGGATGCCCGATTTACTTTTATAAAGTTTTTTATCTTGATTGGATGACATTGACCCCACACCCAATATGTACAGTTTCGCGACAATATTTCAAGCCGTTTTGATGTGAGAGCTAAAAATGTGATTTGTAAGCCCAAGAGTACTTTGGTAAATTAATATTAGTCGAAAGCCAAAAGGGAACCATATTCACTCGCAACATCCAAGTCAAACAACCATTTAGCCCTAAGATTTTACAGGGTGCCAAGAGATATTAGGCTTTCGTGAGATAGAATATTGACCACTGCAGGAAAAATCAGGGGTTTGTGGGACGAGGCTATCGCGATGGGCCATGCCCTTTCTGTCAATATTGGTGTGAGTGAGTAACAAATGAGTTGTGATCCCAACTCTAAAAAGAGTTGCATATTTGTTGTAGTGTGATTAATCCAAAAAGATTTGAATGAGGTTGGGTGTTTGAACCTTAAATCTAAATTTTTTTTTCTTTCTTCTGTTTTTCTTTCATTACACCCTCTGATTGGATTTTTGGCATCTTGGATTCCTGGTTTATAGTATGTCCGTTAAATTTTGTATACACAATTTGGTGTTTTCAATTTTTAATGGTAAGATAACATAAATGAAAGCTTTGTCCCAGGGACTTATTCTCAACAATCGTCAAAATCTTTATGAACTAAAGGGCATAATCGTAGAAGTTATCAAAGAAGAAAACATTCTTGGCATTTGGATTAGGAATGCGGCCAGAAAAAACAAAGTTTTGTCTCAGAAGACTCTGTGCATTTTGTTTAAATTGTGTTTTTGCTCAATTTTTTTTGAAAACATTCAGAAAAAAATGACAAAAGTTGGTCAAAATGGGCAATTAATTTTTGGCTTAAACGAATTAGTCTATATAGAGTGCTGGTGATAGAATCAATATGTTCATCAAAACTTTATTTCCGCATTACTTCCACAGTATGAAAACAAAACAGTTATATGAAGGAAGTTGAGTGGCAAAAGGTCTATAGGGCCCAAAACCTCCCCCCCCCCCTTGAA
>JAMKCH010012070.1:0-25423 GCA_023653785.1 Ophioderma brevispina | reverse complement strand
GAAGTGTCAGAATTTATTGAAAAAGACCCCTTATTGCATTTTTTAGCTGATATAATTCCTGGACTGTGACATTTTATGTTTTTTAAAATGTCACCGGCGGCCATTTTGAAAAAATGGCTGTACCAAGAGTTTGCCAGGATTTGGAATTTTCCACCTTGCAGGGTTTGGAAGTCCATGCAATGAACTCAAAAACCAACCTTAAAATTCTCTGACAGAGCAAGTGTATACGGGTCGTGTAGGTGAAGCCCATGGACTATAACTTTTCTGACGAATTTTGACCTCAACTAATTAACAATTAAGGCCCAAGCTAAAAAAATTCCGTTAGTGCCCAAGAGGGGGGGGGGGGTGGGTCCTAGGGACCCAACCTAGAAGAAACCACTTCCCCTGGGAGTTTTATCATGACACTAACAAAGTAAGTGGGGGTCACGTAAGAAACCAATACCCACAATAAACAATTAAATCCGAACTTTGACCTATGGCCAATGAAATTGTCACTCTCCGAAAAAGAGTGGTTTCGCACATTTTCATCCTCAGCAACTCCAATATATGGTTTTGAACCATAATAAGTCAAGTATCGACTCTAGAATAACCAATTAAATAATCATTGCCAAAAATATAGTCAAATATATACCATCTTGATTTTCTCAGAAACTGCAAAATACCTTGATTTTCCCTAGACTTACACAGTAAGAGCACGGTCATGACAAAATTAAAATGACTGCTATCGGACTATAAAAGGATATTGATTAAGTATTATTAATTATTAATTAATTGCCTCCTAAGGTAGTCTAAGCAAATAAATCCCAAGATTAATTACTTTAACTGTTTGATTAGTAAAATATCTTGATTTTTCCTTTTATTTAATTTAATTACACGCATACATAAGTAACTCAACTTTCAACGCCGTTTTCTCAGAATTAGCATTTTGCCGGAACGACAGTATGCAGAACACACGACGATATGACCACCACCTGTACACTGCAAAAACAAAAGGGGTTTCTTGGCGACCCAAACTGCGTCTTGTTGCAAAAAAACTTGGGATCAGATTATGATGGACGACATGTCTTAGGCCAAAGGTCACGTAGCTAGGTGTGCTTCCCTGTAAAAAGAGGGGAAATGTGGAAAGCCGGATACTTGATGTTAAACCGACCTTTTACGATCGCCTTGCCATTATCGACCCGGATATTTTCAAAAGGGGGGGGGGGGCTCGACCCAAACATTGGGTATACAGATGTGAGTCCAACGGGTGTAAAAAATCGACCCATGTTAATAGTGACCAAATTGTACAAATCGGCCATTTTTCTAGTAACTTTTTCCGAAAATCAGACAAAAAAAACCGGACCAAACGTGCAGTAATATTAACACAATAATTACTCCGTTGTAGCCGTCAGGAAAGTACTGTCAACATTTTTTTGTTCTGTTTTGATTATTGATTTATATAGATTAAATTATATGTATTGTTTTATAAGCGCCTCGGGAACAGGGCAGACAACATTCAACGGCATTGCATTGCAGTGTTTTAAACTTTAATCAATTTCCTAATAATCCTGTCTGTTGAATGCATCATTACGATTTCTGTAAAAATACTCAACATCGTTTTGTACCCTTGTTTTTTCTGTTGGCTCATTGGTATTGTTGGATGCGGTCTATTGCATTGCCTGCCAGTCCGCAAAGTAGATGTAGTCGCCCAACTGGCCCAGACACAATGGTAGGCCTACTTCGTTAGCTATAATTTTACGCTTGAAGGTTCCTATTGAGATAGCAAGACAAAATGGGAATCTATCACGACACTGCGAAGCTCACTGCAAGGGTTTGGGCACTTTAAAATTTTCTGCTTAAATCGACAATTTTTTGCTTTTAGCATTTATTGGTTAACTTGTTGATATAAAATGTATCAATGTACACCCTAAAAATATTTTTAAAAAGGTTTTTTCTTTTTTGGGTGTTTTTGGATTTTTTGCGTTTTAAATTTTTTTGTTGGTAAAATGTTGGACCACTTTTTTTGGTCAAAAACGTGTGAAATTACCCTTTTGTGGTCATAATTTTGACCCCATTTTTAGTCGGTGCATAGTTGACAAAGGCGTTTTTAATATGTTACAAACTCAGGTGTTGTAATAAAAAGTAAAACAAAAAACCCCAACGTTACGCAAAACGTGTCGAAACTTAAATTAGGAAAAAATTTCTCTGTGTAAAATGTTGGTGTGGAAATGTTGCACTTGCCAACAGTTGTCTAGGCCGTGTAGGGCCAATTGCAAACAGTGCACATGTTACGCACATATATGATGGGATTATGCCTCTTACGCGTATTTTCGTAACCAATTCAAGGGGGGATAGAAAAACCAGTTGAATTTAAATTACTTAAATGCAATAAACGTCTTGCTATCCAAATAAAAGCTGTTCATTTTTAAAATGAATAAAAGTCACCTATTTCTGTTCTCCAATATCAGTGACCAATGGATACACATATACTTCAGAAACATTTAGCTAAATGAATATCACCAATCAGCCCGGCCAGCGGAGGAGAAAAACACTTCAGATTCATTTACATTTTGGGAGTGCAATGTAAGCCATTGGTTAATGCCACGCAGTTGAAAAGATTTCAGGTGTTATTACCTATCTGATTCAGTTTGGAGGTAAACCTATACTTGTCCTTTTCCACCAAATAAATCATCTTGCGCTTGCGCGTGTTCAATTAACTTTTGACCGATTTTCATGCATCATTCGAAAAGGAAAGACGCACGAAGGTCGTGAAAGAAAAGTTGTTTGGCAAGCTTTAACCTATCCACCTTTGCACTTGTGAAATACCTAGCCATGTGTTTGGTATCCGACACCGGGGATCACTTCAATGACGAATCATTATAGACCCACGGTATAACGTAGCTTAGAAATCTGCGTAGTTTTGCCATATCAACGTTTTGTTAGCAATCGTGGACGAACTTCAGATACCCCGCATTAAAACTATGACATTCACATCAGCCAAAGCAACAACCCCGTGGTTTTTGCCAGGTACCAAGTGGCCTTACCTGAAAAATTCATTTAACAACTTTTGGTATTGCCCTATCATTTTTTTTTGCTAATCTGGTCCATAAACTTTAATTAATAACATGTGGTGGGATATAAAAGTTGTATTTGGCAGAAACACTGCTCCCCCATTTTACTTAATATGTACCAACTCTAGTCCTTTTAAGAAAAAAAATCACGGAACTTAGAAATCCAGGAGCACAGCAGAAAATCATTACAATCAAAAATCAGTTTACTTAAAATATGTACCAACTCTATCCATTTTAAGAAAAAAAATCAGGAACTGAGAAATCCAGGAAGCCACAGCAGAAATTTTACATCAAAATCAGTTACTTAAAATATGTACGCAACTCTATCCATGTTAAGAAAAAAAATCAGGAACTGAGAAATCCTGAAGCCACATCAGCCAGAAAATATATTACAATCAAAATGGCCGCCCAACGATCTCAAATGCCATAGGCAAAATTAGAAATATCGTTTCTTTCTTCCGTTTTCAGGTGGCTATTTATGGACTCACAGAATCAATTTTTAACAAGTTTATAACTGAACCAGTCGGAACACATATTTCCCCTTTAATAGTCGGTGTTTTTGAATAGCAAGTATAGCGTCTTTAAAAGTGTATTTCGTGCTCCGCACGTACTGTTTTATATATTATTTCACACTGGATATCCTAAAGAAAAGCTTCATTCACAAAATCGTTGAGTCCGAGCTTGCGGTTTGTTTTATTGAGCAATGATTGCTGTAATTCCGGTTACCCAGGTCAGACAGAAAATACACAAGGCGAATTTCTTAAAAATGCACGAATTTGCACGTAAGATTAGTTACACGTGGATTAACTAAGGCTACGGTTCAGATGATATCAATTTCCACTTTTTTAGGTAAGTCGGCGGACGAGTTTGCGGATCACGAAATACGACGTCTTTACGATTATCAACCAAAAATTTTGAGCTTCAATGTTTAGGGTTGTTTATCCTGTGGCCATATCTATATACTGTTATTTTTAATAGTCACTGAAAAGTACAAGATATAAAGTGCATGACCTTGTATTTTTCAATGTCAGTTTTGCTGAATATTCAAATAGGGTAGGGGCATAATCAATGATTTACCATTAAAAATACATCTGCAGAACTGATGATGTTATATCTTAAGTTTTCACTGTCACATTGACTTTTGTCAGCAAGAAAAATCAAATCTCTACTGGGGATTTTGTATTGGATTTTCATTTTTATTGGTTTTCTACCAATCACTAAAAGATAATCTCTCCTTCGTCTTTGAAAAAAATAACCATTCTAAGAAATACGGCTGGTCAGTTTATTATCCATACCCTTAAATCTAGGGGGGGGTTCTTCAACTATTCCTGTTATCGACTGCAGCCAGTATGTCTTCTCTCGTGTAGTCCAATGGTCAATCCGTTTGGTCTACCAGGCTCGGTTGATAATAAACTGAAGTTCCCGATGTGACCCGTCCATATAAGCACGCTCAATGGTGGTTGGACCGCCCCAAACAGAGAAATACATGAACCTAAAATGACCACATTTTAATGTATATAGCACATATAACATGTCAGGAATTCAAGAAATATATTTGTCGCACAGATACTGCAGCATACTCAATAGCGGAGTCCATTTTGCTACACTCCCATGAGAAGCCAAATTTACGTTTTTTTATTTGGTTGTTACTTGTCATAAAAAACAAAATAAAGCTAGAATTTGGCGGCTTTCGACGCTCACTATATTCAAAGAATATCTGAGGGCCGTCAATCGGACAAATATGCAAATGGGACTCAATAATCTGCCCGCTTAATGAGAGGGGAGTTTCAAAACCTAGGCTCCGGAGTCCAAATGGGAGAGATGAACATCAACAACATTCGTTATGGCCGATGACACAACCCTGCTTGAAATGGTCTTTGACAAGTGACGCTATCCACAGAATAACTGAAACTCCTGCGCCAAATGGGTCATGAAGATCAACCCATCTAATGCAAGATCATGTCCGATATGACCCAAGAGACATCACCCTTAACGCAACACCAATTGACAAAGTAATGATTTTGTCTTTCTTGGAAGTAATGTGCCATCAGTTAAGGAGGACATCAAGATGCGTACAAGACTGGCAGCATGGGCATTCGTTAGACTCAGGAATACCATCTGGAGCAATCATGACTCACAGAGACCGCTCAAAGTCAGAATCACCAGTCTCTTATACTCCCCATTGCCACCTATGGAGCAGAGCCTGGTAATTGCACATAGACGAACTGCCAAAAGCTAGAAACCTTTGAGATGAGATGTCTCCGTCCACCTAGGAGTGAACCTTTCTGACAAATTAGAAATGATGAAATTAGACAGCGGCTGAACATCACATGCACCTTCACGGATGCAGTCACCAGGAGACGGCTGAAGTGGTTTGGACATGTCGTCAGTATGCCTGAACACAGATTACCATACCAAGCCTATACGCAAGACTTCAACAAGCTTATGAAGCCAGGTCGCCCACCATCAATGGAAGACGAAAAAAAAGATCCCCCAGGACACAGGCTTGGACCTTCAAAATGCCGAATCTATTTCAAAGGGCAGACCAGAATGGAGGAGATTTACTCAGGCAAGATCATAGGGACCCCCCGTCCTAGCAGTACAGTCAAAGTCCACGTCATAATTACGCTGTACTTTTCCACACCATGCACTAGTAATAATTGTGCCCACTACGATCCACATACCAAGTGTCATCAAATTCCGACTTTGCATTCTGGTCAAGGTTCCATTAATTTGTCAAATTTGTCAGAGACATACATACACAGACAGCGTACAACTAACTCTAAGTTGCCTCCCAGTTACACTGACAGACTACTACAAAAACTGCCAATTTTAACTATGTAAGTTATTACTGATAATAAGAATTTTATGTAGCATGAAAATGTGGCAGAATTCAAGCCGAAGTGATATATAGTGTCCTAAACTATAAGTGAAAATTGGTAATTATCAGGTTCCCTCTTCCAAGAAAGCCGAAATAATAACTTGCCCCTCTGCCGGGTCAACTGCAATTGATCTAGGATCGAGAACACTTGCCAGATAATAAGACGTCTGGCTGAGCCATTCCGTCCTGCAACCTCGATCCTATTGATTCCCGAATCAAGAGTAATATTATGCGCCACCCTCAACCGCAATGCCTTCTGGGTAATCCAAGCCGAACTCTATGACGTTCTCAACCCCTGTGGCCATTCAAGTAGGTCTTTCTGATTGGTCTGCAAGAACACCAAACGCACAAAGAAATAACACTATTCTCTGTAGAGCGCTATTAAAATGCAATTTATTTCAACCAAACAAACAAATAGTATTTTATAGACAAAAAGTCCAGGAACCAAGTCCAACTGTACTACCCATTCTCAGCCTCAACACCGCCACTCACACCACCAACCTGAGATTTGGCATCATAGCTTTGATTTTTCCTCACTTCTTCTGTAAATTATTTGGGCTGAAACTCTTTCCCAATGCAATGCTCCAGGCATAAATATGGTTAGGGATCTATGCCTTTGACCCACAAGGTCCCCTGGTTCAATTCTCGGTGGGGCTAATTTCTGGATTTATCTAGGTACTTAATTCTGTGATTTAATTTGTATAATGTTAAACTCAGAATACCACTCTCTTCCATGGTTTCATTTGATATGCAACCAATGAAAGATTTCACTTCCCTTCATTGTGTGTTTGTATTGGTTAGTTTTTTTTGGATTTTTGCAACATGGCGCTATTAGCTGCTGCCTCGAGTGGCATTGTTTTCTTTGCTTCAGTTTTGTTGTATGTCTCTGGCAAATTAGCCTACGGGCTACGATACGAGTTTAAATAAACCCAGTCTTGTATTATTAAAGTTTTTATAGAGCGAAGCTGAATATAAAAACCAGTTTTGCCTCTGGGGGGAGTTGATTGATCATGAGTTGTCATACAACCATGGTTCAGTACTCGGCATTTAATTTTGTTTTCTATGGTCTCCATGTCCCTCCATTTGGTTCTATGGTTCGCGTTGGCTTTCTAACCGCGTCAATCGATTTTTGGTGTATGGGACATAGTAAACTTTTCACGTTCGTGTACCTCAGCCACTAACGTTTTGCTTTGTGTTGTTGTACTTTCTGTATCGCGCTGTTTGGATTACATGTTGTGATACCAACCGAGTAGGACCTGTGGTAAACCACCCCCCTCCACAACCCCGTTTAAATATCAAGGGCCTTTTAAGTTTTCCTTGATTTTGGAGGGAATTGTTTTGAAATTGCATGCTTTGGGCTGTCCCTGTTTCGTTTTCTTTCCTTTGGGCGTTCCTTTATTTTTGTTCATTTCCTTAAATTTTAAGGTCCAGTCCTAGTAATTCTATTAAAGCTAAGGCATGCATTTCAACAAATCTGCACTGGGTTACTAATCCTTGATCATGTTAAGGATAATGTATTGCTCTCAACAAATTGTTGGAATGTGCATAAATATTTGGCATCTAAACTGTAAATACAATCGTTAATGAGGTAGCTTTCTAGCGTAATTCTTTGGTGTCTCCCTAAGTTTCGCATGCAATTCGTATTTTAGCAATTCGCCTGTGACTTAGTCTGTGAATGTCTGGTTCAATTTGCTAGATGATAGACTTCTAGCAGAATGCAGGGCGTATCCCTGCGTAATTGATTCTATAAATGTGCGTTTTCTGCATGAATATTAAGGTAATATTTGCATTTCTATTCCTTGTATGTTCCTATGTACAATTGCAAATTAGCTAGATATGGTCTGTCTAGCTTTTTCAATGGGCATCTCCCTAAGTGTACTTTTCGGACAAACCCACTTTTATTCACTGCTTTAACGAACTAGATCACCCTGTCTAGCGTATAGAGGTTGGCGTTTCCCTCTAAGTTTAATGTAAGGTTAATATAGCAATCAAATCTATCAGCTCGTTTCGTGCACGTTTGCTAATTAGTATCTCTGCCATTTTATTTATTTGCTGCATCAATTTGCGCATCAAGATTGTACCCTGTCTAATGCATGGAGGGCACTCCCTCTGTAATAGTACTGTATATAATATCAACCGTGCCAATATGTTATATGTTTCATGATCAATAAAAGGTCATTGTAATCGGTTGGTACAAAACATGACACCAACAGTTCTTGCGTCTTTTCCCACATTTTTCTAACCGAGTCATGAAGACAATATTATTTACGTGATGATTTGGGTTACGTTATAGGAAATAATTTTACAGTAATCTATGGCTGTTGTAATTACCGCTCACATTAAAATCGGATTCAACTGAAATTTTAGAATGAATTTATGTTGCCGATGTCCTGTCTTAGAAACAATAAAATTTATTTTTTTTATCGGGTGGGGGCACCTTAATCTGGAGAATGGTTTGAAATAAAATGGACACCTGATAGCGTCTTCCTGAACGTTCTTCAACATATCGTGTTATTGTATGGCGCGTTTGGTTTCGATAATTTATGTTTATTCACTTGAGGGTCGGACTTTGCCTACTAGAATTCAGGAAATAATTGTAAGTTTAATTGTTGATTTTTTTGAATGGTATGTGTCGAATTTTAAAATGTTATGACAGGTATTCTTGACGTTTGTCCCTCCTAAATGTACTATCCGTATAAAAATCGAACGAACCGTGGATGACCACCTGCATCCTAGACACAATTCATAGGCGTGATAAAATGAGAATTCAAAAAAAAGGTAATACTGCCTTGAATCAAATTCAAAGAGAAATAACATTGCTAAGGCCTTCTTATTTGCAATTCTCAACTTGATGAGTGTCAAGGTAACCCCGTAAATTGTGGTAACATGTGAAGAGCCTTGGGTATAGCTTTCGAACCTCAAATAGGGCAAACATTGTCCTTAATGTCGACGGCTTCGTGTGTTGTGCTTGGAAATATTATAATAAACTTATCATACCTTATGAAATGTGTCCACTCCAATACACCATTCGGTCCTATGAAGTCTAACGCACTCGCTTCTTTTATTTCGGTCACCCGGTGGACGTGCCGCAGTCAATACTTTCCTTTCCAGCCAAATTTTTGGTTTTGCGGCTCATATTTTGCATCCAGTCCTCCCAAATTTTTATGATATTCCGCTTTAAATTTTCTTCCCTAACCCCCGCTTTGGACAAAATCGACCAAAATCCGAAAATGTTGGTCTCAAAGAGACTAATTAGGGGTCACCAATTTAAGCTCCAATGCCTCCACTCCTGTAATCCTTAGCGTCACCTCCCTGAAAAAATGCTGCTATACTCCACATATGAAATGATTGTGACTATTTCCTGATGGCAGCGTATAATAATTAGGCAACCAGCCGCGTGAGCGACCTCGGGCCGGATTCTTGCGCTTTACTAAATGTCTATTATTATTATTATTTCGAACTTCAAAGTTACGTTAGGCACCGCCAGGTATGGCTATTCTTATGTGTCTCGAGTTGGAATGGAATTTTAAAAAAGCTGAAAGACAAATCAAATATTCTGATGCTAGGGAACTATCAATAATAAACTTATCACACCTTATGAGAACTGTGTCACTCCAGGACCACCATTCCGTCTATGAAGTCCTAACGCACATCCGCGGCTTCTTTTTATTTCGTCAACGGTATCTCGTTACTGTTTGGACTCGTTTCAAGCCTGAGCAATTGGTACCTTCCAAGTCCACTACTTAAAGAAAAGAGCATGAGCGCTTCGGGCTCTATGCACGTGCGTTGGTCTGTATCGAGGATGGTTTCAAATCCATTGGGCATGCGCAATGTGACTTGCGGGCGTAATAGGCAAAGGTGACTGCAGCCGCCGTTGTATTGTGGCCTTGCAAGGGTTATCACCTATAGTGAAGGTGAAAACAGGAAACACATATTTTCTTTTATTGAATGGCCCTTACACTAGCCATTACCCTAACCTAATGCCAAAATAAAAAAGAATTTGTTTACTTGTAGAACTTTGAAGGGGTCATATGGAACTCTTGCCCATGAAATAAGAAAGAGACAGAGTAATTCCGAAAAAATGTTACATTTTTTGGTTTGGTTATAATAATTTTTTTAATCGATCTTTTGTTGCACTATCGAGTTGATTAAATGAATATGAAGTCTTTGAACATGAAAGGCAGATTTAGCCTTTAAAAACTCTGTCTTTGCTTGGTTACTTTCTTAATATGTCGTTGCTGCTCCTCGCCCCGTGTGTCTTAATCAAGACTTGTGTGGAACAATGTGTCGGAATAATATGACAAATATTTTTCTCACTTTGCTCTTTAAAAGAGATTAAGATGTGGCTAACACCACTTTCCAAGAAAAGTGGCATTTTATCCACAAAATGGCTACTTAAGATCGGCGATCCTTATTTTAATTTTTAAAATGGAATATTTCAAGACATAGATAGAGCTAAATCTCTTGTTTCAGTTAATTAGCAGGGGACTGTAGTGAAAGAGTATGCGCTTCCGGATAAAATTGTTAATTTTGTACACAAGTACTTTAGGCATTGATAATCCATATTAATGATGGAAGCACTTGCCAACACCCCCCTATGGACCCCAGCTTGGGTTTCAAGGTTATACAGGGGCAAAATCGTGGGAGAGCGTGGCCTAGCGGTTAGGGTGCTTGCCTGTGGCGCAAATTTACCAAAAAATCCCGGGTTCGAATCCCGGTGGGGTCACTTGCTGGGATTTATTCGGGTGCTCAATTCTGGATTTAATCTATATACGAGCTATTTATTAAATACAGAATACCGCTCTCCTCCATGGTTCACTTGGAATTGGGCAAATGAATCATGAAAGCATCCCGTCCTTCGGAGGGGACGTTAAGCCGTCGGGCCCGTGTACAGAGAGTCACAACTGTACATGTACATCGCAGTCAGTGTCGAATAAGAGTAGGGTGTAAACCCCCGACTGTTCCCAATCCGCCCCAGTCTCAAAAAGTGGGCCATGTTAGGAGCGTCCGTATCATGGATACACGCGGCCCCAGATCAGCCTACTCAGCTGAATAAATCCTGACATCACCACAAGCCACTACCAATGACTTGTGGACACGCTAAGAAGAAGGGGTAAAAATTGTAAAATGTTCCGATTGTGTTGAAAAGTACACCGTAATGTTTGTCTGGTTACAAGGATTCCAAAAAGTATAGTTTACACTATCTATGGCTTATAGATTCTGGGGTAAAAACTGCAAAAATAGTGAAAAAAGTCAAAGTTGGTGTGTACATGGGTCAAAAGTTAAAAGTTGCTTTGATTCAGGGTAAATGTTGTGCAAATTGTTTCCCTAGCTTAAAAGATTGAAATAAGGATAGTTTGCCTTATCTGTTATGCTTAGGTTTCACGTTATCAAACAAAATAGGTCACAGGTCAATAGAATCCAATAGCTGCCAATAGCTGTTGACGTAATTCGCTATTTGGTTAATAACCAAACACTTAAGATAGTCAAAATTTTCCTATATTTCATTCTATGAGCTTGAACCACTTGAACCACGTTTTACCAAAATTGGAGCAACTTTTAATTTTTGACCCCTGTACGAACCAAATTGACTTTTCCCACCATTTTTACAGTTTTTACCTCATAATTCCAAAACTCTAAGCCATAGGTAGTATAAACTATACCTTTATGGAATCCTTGTAACCAGACAAACATCATGGTGTGCTTTTCAACAAAATCGGAACATTTTAAATTGTTTACCCCTGTGTAACCTTCAACTCCAAGCTGGGGGCTATGAAAGTGGTGTGGCAAGTGCTTCCATCAATTTTTTGATTATCAATGCATAAATTACTTGTGCACCAAAATTCACAGTTTTATCCAGATTTGCACACTCACACATGAGATCTGTGCACTACAGTCTGAAAAATAGAATTTTCAAAATAATTGAGAATAAATGTTAATTATGCAGTACGGTGTGAAAAATAACACATTTGTCGGTTCTTAGCAGACAACCTTTATCAAGTCTAGAACACAGCCCACAAAATCTACCTCAATAACATCTGGCTGATGAGCATCAGCCACTAAGTGACTAATTCAATAAGGGGCCCCTTCAAAACTCAACCACCGGTTGCCTACCGATTCCGCCGGTTTTTTCCGGTTGGAACCGCTGATCGACCGGTGGTTGAGTTTTGAAGTTACCCCTAAGTCCAAGCTAGGAAGTAGGCCATCATTGTTTATCACGTATGATTATTTTCTTCCTTACCGAGAATATTCTTGACATTGACAGCTTTAATTCCCTTCATATTCTGCAGTTGCTCTTTGATGACCAGCCTATCTTGACCCGTGTTTTTATTGACCCTCTCTATGGTCCTCCGTTGCCAGTCTGTCCAGTAGATATAATCACCTGCAAGAAGAACAAGGTTTCATTCCCAAGCCGAAAATTAATTAACTTCAGCTCTATTGCTACATGGCATGACTTTAATAAAATGTCTCTCAAACCTGATAACTTAAGCGTCTGAGCAGGAAAATACTATTTCCGACTGGTACACCCGCCCCCCCCCCCCCCCCACCACCACGGCCTGTGTACAAAAGTTATATGGGAAATTTAATGCAAACCGCCGATAACAAGTCGTACTAAGATGGTCTCACCTATAAAGCCGAACCAAGAAAACTTAATCCCGTAATATTTGACTATTTCACTGCAAATTGAACCTTAGCATTTTTCACATGACTTCGCCTGCCACAGCTCAGCTCCCAAGAATTTAGCAATTTGTTAAAAACATTTTGAAATAGGTGTTGCAACTACATAATTATCAACTTAAACGTAACCAAAGCTTACCCAGTAAAGTTAATCCAAAAATGTGAGGAACTCCTTCGAGACTAGAACTCTGCGATTGCTCCCGTCCATATTGACCATTTCAATCTTGTCTTCTTTGCCATCGGCCCAGTAGATTTTTCGTAGTGCGAGATCTAGAGCTAGTCCATTTGGCCAAACGATTGAAGTATTGATGAGTACGGTGCGGCCTGTGCCATCCAGGGCTGCCCGCTCTATCTTTGGATCATGCCCCCAGTCTGTCCAGTACATATAGCTGTATAAAAAAAATTCTCCTCATTATCTGCTCATTATCTATATTGATTTTAATTTAATTCAAATATTCGAAGAATATGAAATATTAGGTATTGGAAACAAAACAATGGAGGCCAAGGTTAGATATATTCTTTAAACACGATCAAATGAGCCTAGTGAACAAATAAAATGTTATATTTCGTTGATTGGTTAAAGAAATTGGAATGCCCAAAAAAAATTACCAATCATTACACGGGAATATCCTTTAATTGACAGATTCCACTCCAGAAGTGTAGACCTACAATCTGTAATCCTTCTAATTCCCAAAATATTGAAGCTCCTTAGGCTTCAAAGACGACAGCAGATAGAAGTTGCTATTAAAGGCTGACTCAAAGATTTTTGAAATATCTTTTTTTGTGTATTTATTGAAAACAGTCAACTAGAACTAAAGATAGTCACCTAAAATGCCCAGTTCCAAAGTTTGAGATGTATCGGATTTTTCGTTTCCATGCAGTAAACATTTATGTGTAGTATAGAGTGCCATAGGATACTGTGTATAACTAAATTTTCGGATCCGGTGTGAAAGCAGCTATAGCCCGGCAGGAGCCATAGTCCGGGCTCCCATAGACGATAACGGAATAAAGCGGTGACACTACTGTTGCATGAGGGTCAACTGATTGAGTGCCCTATTCCTTCCGTTGTAGCCGTACTATGAATACGCCGACGATATTACTTCTACACCGGAATTTATACCAAAGTTGTGATTTTCCTAATAGTGAAGGACTTTGAGTTGAGCTTAGCTATTTCACACAGTGTTGAGTTATGGACAAGCTTATGTATATGCAACAAACACATTTGTGTGAAAATTGGGGTCGCCCTCTTCAGGAAATCTCTGAGTCACTTCATTTGACAGATTTCCACTGTTAATCAGAATTCAGACGTCCACTCTGTATTTACACTTTTAATTCCCAAAAATTGAAGCTCCTTAGGCTCAAAGATACACAGATAGAAGTTTTCCTTTAACTAGTGTGGTAGCAACTCTAAGGCTGGTATTCTGAAAGGGAGACTAACTTATATCTGGGTTTAAACCAGGTCTATTTCTAGCAAAGGGGGCCTTTTTTCCTTTCAAACATACTGTGAAAGTCATGTAACGGGTGAGAAAATTCCTCATGGATGGGCTGGAATAGCCATCCATGAGAATTTTCCCACCCGTTACATTTAGAGTATTTTGTAAGGAAAAAAGGTCCCCTCTTGTGGGACTAACGCCTGGTTTAAACCCAGGCCTACAGTTAGTCCTCCTTTCAGAATACCAACCTAAATCCTTGGTATAGATCTACTGACTCTACAGATCAAATTACTGGCCAAGTCCTTTTGTAGGAAGCTACAGTTTGGCACAAAAGTGTCTCGGCATGTTTTTCGACCATATCGTGCCAAAGTTCGTAACTTTTGAGATTTTTTCACAACACGCATTTTT
The DNA here is from genome assembly GCA_023653785.1 of Ophioderma brevispina. Taxonomy (NCBI): domain Eukaryota; kingdom Metazoa; phylum Echinodermata; class Ophiuroidea; order Amphilepidida; family Ophiodermatidae; genus Ophioderma; species Ophioderma brevispina. The sequence continues at coordinate 10,973 of JAMKCH010012070.1, read as the reverse complement.
GTGCCTAGATCTTGCTCTTCTTTAACCCCTGCTTGTAACAAAACTCAAATATGGCTGCTAGAAGGGTTGGTACATTAACTGCATCCACTTTGCCTGCTCCCAGTTGAATCAGCAGCCTTGACGGAATAAAAGTTCATCGTGCACGTGATCGTACGTTAATTCCGTCAAGCTGCTGAATTCAACTTGAAGCAAAACAATTGGGTGCGTAAATGTACCACCCCTGCGAGGAAGTTCCAAGACGTAAAAACACTACCGAAGTTGCACTTTAATGGAGTTTTCAATGTGCATTGCAATGTACGGGCGATACTAACACGCGGATTAAAAATCATATTGCTTAGAAGGCTACTCGCTCATTCGTCGGAACACTCCTTTGTGTAAAACCAATACACAGAGATTCTTACGTTGTACCACACAGTGACCTTGAAAACTTCAAAGTGCAACTTTTGGTTATGGGGTTTTGCGTCTTTCAGTGTTCTATCTCAGCAATTTTGCACGTTTTTTACAAGGCAGGTATAAGTAACACAACTTTCATGACCGGACTTTGCCCATATATGATCCGAAACACCAACACGCCGAGATTTTGTTTTTGTACCAACTGGATGTTGTACTCCACATTACAGTCTCCTATTTGTCCATAGAAAGCAAACTCATGACTTTTGTGCGATCCTTAAATTGTGCAACCATTGAACACACAGCTATTTCTAACAGATCTCTATAAAAAGTTTATAAGCATTAACGCAGTGACTTTCTCAATAACCTATTCCTTTTTGTCTTACATGTTGTATTCTTTTTAGTTTTTCCAAACTTAGGAATCTTCCCAAAGTTACACACAGAAAATATAAACCAGACTACTACGCAGCAAAAGTTTTGTTCAAATACCGTATTTGGGTTCTTTTACTATCATTTACACGTGTAGTAGTGAATGCAAATGCCACCTTACGATTACAATATCGATATTCCGAAGCTTTTTTTGATTGGCAACACGGCTTTCAAAGTATCCATGTAAAATTCATCATGTTAATTACTCCAATGTGATAAACAAAATTCGGAATAGTGACCCTCTTTTGAAATCGAATAAGCTAACACGGTATTGTTTCAGATACCGACCCATTTATCTCAATATTCGAATCACGACCTTTTTGAGATCGGAGTTGCGAACCCTTTTAAGATTCAGGAATAGCGAACCTTTTTAGATTCGGAATACGACCCTTTTAAAACTCTGATAACGAACCCTTTTTTAGATTTCGAATAGCGAACCCTATTTCGGAATACCGCGAACCTTTTTAAGAATTCGGAAAAGCGAATGTTAAAAACGCGTGTTCGTAAAAACGAACCTTCGGAATAATAACGAACCTTCGGAAAATGAACCTTCGGATAAAGGAAGACCCCGTAATGTTACATTCACTAGTAGATTCTCTCTTATACCATAATACAATACCTCCAACAACTGCAATACTTACCCAGCAGCGGGATCCAGTGGCTATGGCTCTTTGTTTCATCCAGTTAATCTGATAAAAAACCTACGCATGAGCCGTGAGCTGGTGCGACCTCTAGCGTGTCTGTACCTGTTGACGTCCAATAGATATTCCTTGCAATCCAATCCACGGCTATGCCATCGGCATGGTCAATATCGGATATAACATTGTGTTCGATCTCTGCAAAACGGAATGAAAGAAATCAAGTAAGGATAAACTGCTCGTTACTAAAATATAGAATCCCAATAATTAACAAATCGACTTAACATAACATCCTCAAAAGTTGGAATGTTATGTTTCAGAAAGTATTTCTCATTTAATTTAATCAGTGTCAAAGCTCAGGTATTCCTCTGTACAATGACACATAATTAAAAGAAATTGATGCCTTCATGGTTGAGTGGCACTCATTTGAATACTGGTAGAGGTCTGAAAAAGCAAGTGCCAAATATTCAATACCTCAAGTTTAAGTAGTTTCGCAGGGTTACACAGGTTAAGAAGATTAGGTTTGCTTGAACGCGGGTCTTTGAATAGGAAAAATGTCAAAGAGCGGTCATTCAGTATCAAGTATCAGATGTACATAAGCTCGTGCCATGGGGCAAAATTGAAGCTGCATATCCCAGAAATCCAAGTTGTATCCAATGTTTGGGGTAAGCCCTGTGCTTTATCAAAATGGAAAACAAAATTCCGTGCAAACTGGTAAAGGGAGACCCCAGAAGCGGTTTGTCCTCGGGCGACACACCCCAGAAACTCAGAAAGACAGGTTTATTACTCTCTGCTCTTGGAATTGGAGATTGTGTTCCAGAAATTTAAACAGCACAGTTTTATGGGCAGTTATTTGCCAAGACCAATCTTAGAGCAGGTAAATTGTCTAAGAAGCCAGCAATGACAGCCCTTCACATCAGGCCCGGTTAAGGGGGTGTCGGCAACACCGGTATACGGTAGTGGAATTTAAACATGGTGACAGAAATTATTGTTCCACGATGAATGCAGCTTTTGTCTTCGGAAGTTGAATGGTAAGTTAAAGTTGGAGGAGACGGGGTGAAGTTTCCCTGTCCTGTTGTCATTGGAGAGGACAGCTTTTGTTGAGGCAGCCCTTGATACCTGGGAGGACAGACTTGTTTTTTATCGAAGGCAACAATGCTTCTGTTGTTTTCGGGGACAATATTCTAAGGTCGTTGTCATCTCTTATGTCCTCAATCTGGGACGATATGCGGACTCGCGACCTATTTTAATGGAAGGTCACGCCTCGTTTTACCACCTTACGGTTTTTAAGCTTGTGGAGGGAATGTAAGATATCATTATTTCCATCCACTTTAATCAGATGGCAAATGTTTTAGTATGTATGTCTATGTAGCCCTTTAATCCTTAAGATATATGTCGCTCCTTTTAATTTGAATTTTATGTGTTTGGGTACGGTCCTCGGCATAGTAATCCCGCCTTCGCGTGTGTTTGGAGAGTTGTGTGATCGGTGGCATCTTAGTTTGTTGTAAGGATTTTAATGCCGTTGTAAATCGTCATTTAATTGGATAACTGGACCTCTTTTTCAATAAGAAGAACCGGAAGATTGGTAGGTGTAAGTGTTGGTGTGTGGTTAAAATGAGATCGTGTTTACGGCTTTGTTTTTGTTTGGAACTGAGATTACACAGTCAGGTCATGACATGTATCGTGATATGCGCATGTTGTGTTCAGTCACCTAAGTTTGGTTCACAAATGTTACCATACTTGAAAATTGTAATCGTTAATTGTCCTCATGAAAATCATGTCGTAGGCTTTCAAAATGACAGTAAACTCCTTGTTCAGAAATGTTCTCTGAGCCTTCCCCTTTAGTTTTAGAGTCATTAATCAGCAGTACAGAAGGCTCTGCCATGGTGCAAATTGACCTGGTCATTCCTCAGAAATCAAGTTTTGTAGCACAATTTGGGGGGGTAAGCCCTAGGCTGTAATTCAAAATGGAAACAAATTCCCCGTGCAAACTGGTGGGAAGTCGAGACCCATAAGCTTTTTCCTCGGCGATCAAACACCCCAGAAACTCAGAAAGACAGGTTTAGTACTCTCTCTGCTCTTCGGACTTGGAGATTGGTGTTCCACCAGAAAATTTACAGGCACAGTTTATGAGGCAGTCTTGACACAAGACCAATCTGAGAGCATACGGTAAATTGCTAAGAAGCCAGCACTGACAGCCCTTCACCATCAGGAGGCCCGTTTAAGGTGGTGTCGGCAACACCGATACGGTAGTGGATTTAAACATGTGACAGAATTCATGTTTCCTCCAGATGAATGCCGAATTGTTTGTTCTTCGGACATTGATGAATGGTAGAGTTAAAATTTTGAGTGAACGTTGGTGAAGTTCCCCTGTCTGTTGCATTGGAAGACGACAAAGCTTTTGGGTGAGCGCCCTGGACTGGGAGGACAAGACTTGTTTTTAATCGAAGTCAAACAATGCTGGGTCGTGTTTTCGGGGACATATTCTAAGGGCCGTGTCATCGGTCTTAAGTCCTCAATCTGAGACGATAATGCTGTACTGTACGCCGAGACGCTATTTAATGGGAGGGGTCACGCTCGGTTTTACCACTTAACGAACGGTTGTACTTTTAGCTTGTGGACACGGGAATGGAAGATTTATCAATTAGTTCACATCCCTTAATCATTATGGCAAAATCTTTAGTATTGTAAAGTCTATGTAGCCCTTTAATCCTTTAAGAATATATGTTAGCTCCTTTTAATTATGAATATTTATGTATTTGGGTACTGGCCTCTGCCAATCGGATCCGCCCTTCCGCTGTGTTTGGAGAGGTGTTGTGAGCTGTGGCCTCTTAGTTATTACATAAGATTTCATGCCGTTATAATCGTCATTTAAAAATGGATCACTGACCTCTTCTTCCAGAAAGAAGAACGGAAGATTGGTAGGTGTCAGTGTTTTTGTGTTTTTAAAATGAGATCGTGTTTAACGTTTTTTGGTTTTTTTGGAAACTGTAGATTACACATTCATGTCTAACATGTATCGTGTATCGCAGTGTAGTGGTTGTTTCCAGTGCACCGTAAAGTTTTGGTTCAGGTTACTTTGAAATTGTATCGTAACGTGCTCATGAAAATCATGTCGTAGGCTTTCAAATCACATAAAACTCCTGTTCGAATGTTCTGATTGTTCCTTCCCCTTAGTTTAGAGTCAATGATATGTTTAAGAATGTTGAATTCTAGGGTTAAATAAAACGTTAATAATTAGTACAATAATTATCATCGCAATGTCCTTGTTGCTTACAATGCGCAATCCATCATGTTCGCTTGTTTGGTCCCTTGAATGCCCCTTGGTGTCTTTTTCCCTTCAAATTTTAATTTTAAATTAATCTAGGTTTGTTTAAAAATCAGGGTGATTGTTTGAATCCTGCAGGCTCTAGCTGGAATTTTTGGTACTGTGTCCCGTGGTTTTTGGGTTTGAAAAAAATTTTTAAGGAATGGGAGCTGAAAGTATTCCCAAACTCTTGGGTCGAATTTTGCATTTAGAATCTTATTTTTGTGTGTGAAACTAGCTCCATCTTCAGTCAGGCGGGCATTGTTCCACTTTTTGGCTGTAAATTATCATAATTTATGCGGCAGGCGCTAAATTGCGTGATGTGTATACGTGATTTGCACTGGACTTGGTAGATTTTGACTGAAGTGTAATGACATTGTGGGATACTCTAAACTGTGGATGTGGAATGGGATTTGTTTGCATTCGATTCACTAGGCCTACACACTGGTGCCAGTTGCATTGGGTCTAGGGCAAATGTAGGCACGATGTTGGGTTAGTATTGATGTTTTTATTGGTTATTTAATTGAGATGTTTTGATCTTATTGATTACTTTTGAATTGAAATTGTTAGTGGGTGGTATGGCAGCTGTGGCACTAGTGTGGTTGGGCCTACATTTTGTCAAAGTGGTTTAAGACATGGTTACATATTTTTATATACATTATATATTTTTATAAAAGCACTTCAAGATTTTTAATCATTGAAAAATCAATGCAGCTTTGAAGATTATTGTAGGATGATTAGATTTTGTACTTGCTAACAGAGAACTCAAGAGGCCTGATTTATCTATTTATTTATTCACATATTTATCATTTAGTGTTGGTAGCAGAGTGCAACACTACCTTTTGGGGGTAGGGTTTTAGTGTTTTTTTGTTATTATGATCATGGTCAGCCTACAAGAAAAGTGCTCATGATTTATCTCAGGCTTTAGGAGTACATGTACTAGTTCAGGTTCCAAAAATTGCCAAGTTAAGCTAAGTATTCGGACCAACTTTATTTATTAAAACTTCACTTAGGTCCTCTCATGCCAAAGATGCTGTAAATATGATCTGATTGTTGATGATTCAGGTAATTTTTGTCTTGGTGCTAAGTATATATTTTTATAGTCATCCAGGGTTGCATTTTATTACAGGTAAAAGTGTGTGATTAAATTAAATGTAATTTGTTTTGATGTGGATTACATGAAATGTTGTTATAACATTCCCCAGGAACACTCCTTCACGACAAAGGTGTGGTTGTGCTAGCTCTTGGTTACTCGCATGTGCGTTGAAGTATCGCGTAATGTAATTATGTATGCATATTTGTACAGTGGTGTGCTATGCGCTATACGCGTCGGTTACGTGGGAAGGATGGATTAAAAAAAGGGGAGATAAAGAGTTAAAGGGAGATAAGGGTGAAAAGAGATATATGGAGATAAGTATAATTAGGGGTTGGGGGCATTGAGAAGGTGATCATAAATTGGTTGTAGAGAAACGAATACAAGAAAATTATTTAATTATCACTGTACATGTTGGCATATGACGCGTTAGATTGTTTGGTGGCTGGTATATACATGATTGTTAAAGTTAAATTGAATGCGCTGTAATTGTGATAGGTTAATCTAAGGTGTCGTGAGGGACTGTTCATAATACTTCCACATGATCTACATACACAATATTTTTACACTGCCTTTATAACTAAATTTGGCACGTGGGGTGGTGTGAGACTATGGCGACTCCCGGGGAGGTGGGGTGGAGACTTAGGTTATTAAATGGTGAGCCTTGATGTATAAAATGTGAGGGTAGGGGGGTGGTGAGTTAGAAATATGTGTGGTTGACTATAGGGGGGATGGGTGATGATGACTATGGTGATGGTGATTTTAAATGGTGATTACTGATTGGTGAGTAATAATGAGAGAAAATGATGATATTGATAAGCAAGGGATGGGAGTGGGGTTGGAAGTTACATGTTTAAATGGGTTGGGCTGGCTTTGGAGATAGATATATAGACTGATGTTAAGGAGATAAATAATAATAAGACAATGGTTGTGAATGTTGAGTTAGGGTGATAATATCTTGTGGTGTCGCCAGTAGTCTCACTTTTGCTCCTGTTAAACCGTCTTGTCATTGTCTCACTAGAACTGCGTTCTGGGAGAGATTTAGCAATCACTTTCCCGTTGTCTGTTTGTTTGTCTGTCTGCTTGAAAGAAGCTAGTTTATCTCTTGGTGCCTTGGACCTGTGATAATATAACTTGTTTAAGGGGCGGGTTGGTGAATTCTTGACTGAGGTTTTTGACCTGATGGAATTTAGGGTATAGAATGCATAATTTTAGACGTAGTATATACAGATGGGGAATGCGTGTGAACTGATTGGTGTGTATGATGATAATAATACAGATAGCTGTGTGACTGGGATGGTACGTGAGTCCCGGGCGAGTCGGGTACGGTTGGTTGTACGGTGGGGATATGTCGCATGCGGGGTTATTGTGTTTCAACTTGTAGTGTGGCCATGAAAATTTAGTTTAGTCAGTATACTCTACCAAATTTTAGAGGTAATTTTGAGGTCATCGAGGGTCAGATAGTATGGTGGTGTCATGGTGTGGGGTGCATGCATGGGGATGTGGTATAGCTAGTATAGTTAATGTGTTCTAGGGCAAGCCTATAGTTGTATAAACTCAATTACACGTGTGGAGGCAGGCAAGACTTGTGGTTTGAGAACCACCTTGTTTTAATATAGGGTAGCAAAGTTAGTCATTAAATATATCCCTATTGTACTGATGATGAACCTTAGCCCTTGGTCTAATGCACCATATTTTGTGATTTTGTTTAAAGGTCCGGCAGTGCTTCACTAAGTGTAGCAGGGGTCTTGGTCTTAAGCCCGGTTCCTAACACCTGCGTTTTATGTTCTAAACTTGAGATTCTGTAAAATTGATTTTAAGTTTTGAGATATAACTGTAAAGAGGGGAAAATAAAACTAATTCTGGTTGAATATAAAGAAGTGGTACCGCCTGTTAACTTGGGTCTCTTTCACGATAAACGCCGTGGGTTCCATCCCCACAACTTACTCTAAGGGTGTAACTTACTAGCTACCAGTGCCTGCACGTTAAGTGCCTATTTGAATAAACCGCTCAACAGGGGGCGCTATACACGCCCGGCCCCCAATTTCCGCTACACTTGTAAACCCTCCGTAATAACAATGCACATATAATTTCACTTTTTGAAGAAATCAAACCTCAATTTAATGTGAAATTCCCCATAAGAAATTATTGAAGACTGAATTTAAAATAAACAAAAGGAAATGGCATCACCTCATACAAAAATCAGTAAAAAACACGTTATTTTACATGCTATCATTATGATTGTAACCAATTTCTACTAAAATGTAACACCAAGTTTGTCAGTGATCTCAACGATGATTTTTTTAAATGGGAAAAAGAGAACAGTATACCAGGGCCTTCGGCTCGGGTGTACGATGCAATGCGGGTATTGGTTGCTATGTTTTAAGTACGTACATAGCAACCAATGCGAGTGAGGGTAATGTAAATGTTATGAATCAGCTGGTTTTTTTATTATTATTATTATTTACGACACAGCTATAATAGCAAAATGGATAGTATTTTTAAATGTGAGCTACGGTTTGAGCCAGGATCTAAAAACAATTCGATATCCCATAGTGCAATGGGCGAAGTTTCATCACTCATGTACGGCGGTGCAGAGATTATGTACGCCGGTCAGGGAAGGTATGAGTGCTAGCGTGGTGCTAGGGAAACATCGGTCATCTCCCGAACATTTCTCAGATTTGAAAGTTGCTCTCACGTTATCACGTAACCTCTTTCTAGCCATTAAATTTCACAAGTCCAACAGTCTTCCGTTGATGTTATCTCATTTCCGGTTCAAACAATACTCCGAAAAATACACGACATTCATTACTTCATGTGTAGTGAAAAACTCCTTGTACAATTTCCAATCAATTGGTGATTATAAAATATTTTCTGCATGTTGCAATAGCTTTGAGTGTGCGTACTAAATTTGTCAATCTTCGATGCCACTCGCAATATTTTTTTCGTGTTATAGCGTAGTAACTAGCCTTGTATTCATTGCCACCGTGGATAGTAATCTACCACATTCCTTGCTCTAATAACGTAACGCAGGAAGTTAATGTGTATATATTTCGTCGTCATCGTCGTCGTCGTCGTTCTACTCATGTCTGAGTATTCGTGACCTTTCTCTTGAGGGCTCTCCGTTCGTGACGACTTTGAGCTTTTGAGTAGCACTGGTATATTGACATGTTAGTAAGAGAAACAATGCCATCTGTCTACCTGAGCCTTTGTCTTCCTTTGTTCCTTTTCCCTCCACTTTTCCAAACATAATAACTTTCTCAGATTCTCTCAATCCCTCCTAGCAACATGACCAAGTACTGTAGCTTTTGTTTCACCACTATAGAGTGTGTCTCTCTACCAATATCATGCCGAATGCTATCGTTTGTCCTTTGGCTGTCCACGGAATACACACACACTGTGAGAAGTTTCCTCCAACACCACATCTTAAATGCTTCAATCTTCTCTGATCTGCAGCATCGATCACCGATGTTTCACATGCATATATTGCAATTGGGAAATCAAAGTGGAGACAAGCCAGATCTTTGTTGCTTTGCTGATACTTCTGTCCTTCCACAGCTTTTGCATTGCACACAGTGATGTTTTTGCCATTGCAATTCGACGTCTTATCTCAACTGAGCATCCGCCTTTGTTTGTTATAACAGATCCCAGGAAGTGTACCGGTAACTGAAGTTCAATTGCCTGGCTTCCTGCATGAATAATGGGGTTTCTTCCTTGCTTGTTGATGATCATTACATTGGTCTTGGCAACTCTTAGGAAAAGACCATATTTTTTCGCTCTCTGTTTTTACTCCTTCAATAAGATCCTCCAAGTATTCTACACTACTTGCTAACAGGATGGTATCGTCAGCATACCGTAAATTGTTGATCTCTCTGCCTCCAACTGAAATTCCACTGTTGCTGTTCTTGAGGGCCATTCGCATGATGTATTCTGCGTAAGCGTTAAACAGATGAGGTGATAGTATGCATTCTTGTCTTACCCCTTGCTCAATCCTGAACCAGGCATTCTTAACACAGGTAGTTCTCACAGTGGATTCTTGATCTTTGCAGAGTGTCTTGAGCAGTTCCACTACATGTTCTTGGAAGCTCATTGCTACTGAGGTATCCTACAGTTTTTGATGTTGCACTGTGTCAAATGCTTTGAATAGTCAATAAAGCACATGCAGAATGAATGGTTATATTCAATAGCTTTCTCTGACATATTTCTTATGTTTGCTATTTGTCTCTTGTGCCTCTTCCTTCCACAAAACCTGCCTGCTCTGAGGAATCTCACGATGCACGTACAGTTTGGATTTTTTCAACAACAATACAGAGCAGGGTCTTGTTTGCATGGGAGATGAGGGAGATCGTTCCGTAGTTTTTGCACTCCCGTGTGTCACCTTTGTTTGGAAGGGGAAAGATTATTGATCTTGTCCACCAATCATTTGGCCTATCCTTGCTTTTCCAGATGAGGTTACATAATTTATGCATCTCACTCACCCCCTCCTCTCCCGTTTGTTAATCAACTCGGCTGGGATTTCATAACACCTTGGTGCTTTATCAGTCCTTGTTTATTTTGCGAGACAAATTATATAAAGAATTTCAAAAATGAAACATCTCGAAAGATCGCTTTATGGTGTAGTCGATTAGGTAAAGGGTGAATTTTGGTTCGATGATTCATTGGTCATACCTCTTGAAAGCCCCTCTTTGTTATTTTTTTAATGAAAAAAGAGACAAGTTATGTAGGAATAGGTGTATAGATATAATACCAAAGATAATATCTCGATGTTCTTGTCTTTGCTTTAAAAGAAAACCATATTTTGTTATCATCGGTACATTCGAAAAGTGTACATTTAAAAAAAATCTGGTAAATTGAACAATAAACTTTATCACATACTTTTTGGAATAGTACAAACCTTCATTATCATTCTGCTGAATTCAGAATAATGGTTTCTTACCCGTGCCATTTGGTCTTGACCTCCCAATAGCTTTCACTTTATTATCTGTCCAGTAGATGAATCCGTCTACAGGATCGTAGTCAATAGCGATGGCATCTAGGATGTCTGGAAGTGGTAGGATCGCGTCTGTGTAGTCATCTGTGTCCAGTGATATCGTCTTGATGGATTCTTGATTTGCGA
>JAMKCH010012069.1:0-26269 GCA_023653785.1 Ophioderma brevispina | reverse complement strand
TACGAAAATCAACAACAGCTACAAGATAGGCAGTGAGCTCAGACCACTTAATGTGACCGGAATCTACTTAGTCTATAGCCTGAGTCTGATCACCGTCTCAGCTTCGGCTTCACCAATGTCCCACTCATTGCAAAATTGTGGCCACCTGACTCATTTGACCCCCTAAACTCAATAACGGAATAAGTGTTATTTGTAACGGACTAAAGCCGGAATAAAGCCGGAGCCTATATAACTCTATATTGTGAATGGTTGTTGGTTACTGTCGAACTATGACATGATCACTGGTGGTTCACTTGTGGTGGCGAAACAAACGTTGCCAATTATGCTTTGTATGCATGTGTATATTTTGTCTTGCCTTTCACCTGGCATCGTTAGACAGAAGGACGGTATGAACACTTAACAATCTGTCTCGAACCCTCATCTGCCTCAATTGACCGCCAATTACCCGCGGTAATGGTCTAGGCTCACCACCCCATTCAATCCCGCCATCCATAAAAACTTGTCTGTGCTAGAGACTAATCAAGCTAGTAAATGAGAGTGACTCGTGCAGGCTGGGACCGAGACTAGGATTGAGATTTCGGCACAGAAGTGACATGTTAGTAAATTCATTGTTTTGATGTCAAATAGTCACGAATTTTTGCTCTTCGTAAGTTCAACAAATCAACGCAGAATTTTTGGGATAAACACACCAAACATTTTGAATTTCAAATATATTGTTTTTAGTTAATTGTTTGTTCTACAAGATTCACTAAATATTCTGTGATACATACATCACACATGAAATTAAGCGAAGTAGGCGATTTTAGGCGATTCCGTGTTTAACAAACGCCGCAGGCAAGGTAGGGGCTGTGGCCCCAGCTACGCCTTTTCCTTACAGTCTAGCCTTCTTAGGCCTAGGCTTAGCCTTAGGCCAGCTTGCAGTATTTAGTCTAGGCTAAAATTAATTCCAATTTGACGAAGGCAACATCAATCGCATCTTGACTCTTTACCTTCAAGTTGACAGAGAGGAAAGACTATCATCATATCATGACTAACGATGTTTTTTTTCTTCTCCACATTCATACATCATGTACAGCCGTGTCCCTGACCAGGCGGATACTTCCAAACACAAACATGATTATATTACTAAAATACCGTCAAGGTGCGCGTACCATTCCATGAAAACAACTTCCTTCATGTAGTCCTGCTTTGTTTACTTTTTCGGCCCCTGCCAAGTCATGCCAGGCCCAATGGCATTGCTTTGCCAGGCCCCAGGAGGATGACCTCCACACTCCCTGCCACCCCCCCCGCGCCCCATGATTCGTCTTATTATTCATGAGGAGGAACGTCCCTACTGCGCAGGATTTTTGCCTCAAAATCTGAGGTAAAAGTGCTCCTCGGTTTTGGTCGTATATTTTCTCAGTCCCCTGTAAGCAGGACGTAAAGAATTGTGGGTAATAAAAAGGGCGCCGGAACGGAGGACTCGCACTCAGTCTATATACACACCTCCATACTATGCTTCTGATTGGCCGATGTGAGGTTCATCTGAGATGCTTTCAATGATGACTCAAAACTTCTCGCCTCTTCCAACACTTATACCCCTCTCCTCCCTCACCGAGGCTAGATCTGACTCAAGTTCCTCTATGTGTTGTTTTAAAGGCATCACACTCTTCTATGCTGGTAGTGAGCTTGTCTTCAAGCACGAATGGAGAGATTCAGATCTTGTGATCTGGTTTTCTCTGTCCCTCACCTTTCAAAAAATAAATAACGAAAGGAAGATGTTTTATGAGTAGATGATGGAAAAAATAGAGCCCTTATGGGAAATAAACGATTTTTATACTTAAATGACTCCCGCGACATTATTCAGGCAGATTATCAGAAATGGGCATTTAATACAAGAAAACACACACCAGAGTTGGTTTCCCCCGCATGCACCCTGTTTGGAAGGGCCAGTCCTGTGATTCTTTATGGTTTAATATCAATGAATACGTGTCCTATGATATTCATGTATGGACACGAGTAATTCCATATTTGCTAATCTGCAAACTGGTGATAAACGTGTAAAATTAACATTATCAATAACTACTTGTTCTTGAGGTAATCCAAATGAATTCTTTTCCTTGAGCAGGATTGAACGCAAGGTTTTATCCATGATGACCTAGCTATCTGACCTCAAATCCCTAGTTCTTGGGGAAAAAGTTTCCCATCAAAGGTTTCAACTTTTACGTTGATTAAAAAATATCTTTTTGAAATACTTTGTATAGAAAAATTCAGCTCATTCATGCTTTCCTAAAGACTTGTTTTATGCTTATAACACTATCCTGTTTAAGTTGTTTTTTCCCATGTGTGTTACCTCATGCACTGTGTGTTGGTGGTCATCCTTGTAGTTGCTGAATTCCTGCTTCTAACCTTCTACCATGTCTGATCTTGGTACACTGCAAGGTAAAACACGAATGTTATTAACTGATGTTAACAACATGAAACAGTGTGATACTGCAAGTATCCTTACAAAATTTGTCAGACATTGCAACTTATACAATATATGTATTCACAGCTAGAATGAGGAAGACTAATTGTAGTCTAACATAAGTTATACAGCAGACCTTGTGCAATGTTGACTAAGTGTTAAAGCTTTATGGTTGCTAAAAAATTGGCACTTTTTAACAAGAATTATCATGTTTGAAAGTTGAAATGAACAAATTGCAATTTGGAGTTATGACGTCTCTGCAGCTTTGGGAAATAAGACTCAGTTTTATCCATTTCCCTCTTGCTGAGACTTGTGTGAGTCTAGATTTGAGATCTCACATTTTGTTCTGCACAGTCAGCTTGCTCTCATTCTCTGTAAATCAGCCCTGAGTTTCTGTATGTCTTTGCCTAGTGAGTCTGTAGTGCTTCTCTCTGCTGGACGATGTCTGTCTTGTCTTTCAATTTCTTCTCTAGGTTGGCGACATCCGAATAAGAGGTAAGAAATGGAAATGGTAGAGAAGGAGAGATGAGGCACGGGGGATTGGAAACTCTCACCTTACCCGACCCACCCCTCAAATCCTCCCGAGTGACCACCCGGCTGCCGCTACGCCTAGTCAGTAAAAGGAACAGATACAAGATTGTCGGAGAAGGGTGAGCGCGTGGGTAGCACACGCAGAGTTCGGCTAAAGAAGCTTAGGGAGAGGGGGTTTGGTATTTATTATTGTCAACAGATTCATCGCCTTTGTTTTAACTGAAAATACACAGAATAATGTACACACGTGTAATTGGCCATATAGCCATAAATATATTTCTTAATTAAAATGAGATCACTTTATGCAACACAATGTTTCCTTCTTTAAACAAAAATAAAGACATAAAATTAGACAACATCATGTGTTTTGCTTTTATTATAGAAGCCTGGGCATTTCAAAGTTTGGGAAATTTCATTTCAATCTTGAATGACGTGTACAAAACCTACTTTTTGCAAACTGAAAATACAATGCTTTACCCAGTTTGCTATCTACAGGGTTTTCTATATTCTACCTTACGTCTATAATCTGGGCAGTCCTTCCTATTAAAAGTTTTTTTAAAGCTTGGAACATATCACGATACATAACCTGTCCCGGATGTACCTTTAAAAAAATTATAAACTGTCCTATGCAGCATGCTGAAGATTGCATGTAGGTTTGGTGATTGAATATAGATTGAAGGCTGTGAAGCATCGGTCATTCGAATCTGATATCTGTATAACTTGGGCACCAATCAGGTAAAATTTTGTTTTAGCTCTGCTGTAAGAAAATGGATCTGTTTTCCTCCACTTATTGGGAATTGATTTAGGAATCTTGTCTAGCCTTCTGGGAATTTCACTCAGACAAGGTCAAATTTTTACAAATTCTCCATTCAAATTGAAAACCTGTAACATTGCCATCTCTCATCAGGATTACTAAATGCGTACTTTGCCATTGGCTAGTGTCATTTACATATTCTGAAGGTCAAATAGCATACAACAATCCACCCAGAGTTCATGAAGGTCATCGACCTTTGATCATTAACTTCTGTTGTTAAGTTTAACCCTGTTAACCCATAATCCATAACTGATCAATCATCATCATGGTATGGCAATTTGATACCTTTTCAACGTTTATTTGAATATTTTTGAAATTTGACCGGGTCAGCCCGTATGACCTTTTGGCCTCCCATATCATAGTTGTGTGGAGTTTCAAAGAAGGTGGTCAGGTTTGTCCACCTTCTCCCTATAGATGCTGAAAAAAGTTAACTATCTTGGAGGTCATGTGCAACACCTCCATTCCCACAATAGTTAGGCTGGCTGGTATCATTGTCATACGAGTTGCAACATTGTCATGAAGTGCATAACTGGCCATTTGTCAGAATTATTCCCATCACACAAAGATTTATGCCAAGTCTTTTCAGTGGCTCTTCAAATGGTGGTCGTCAGCATCAGGCGACTACCCACTCCTGAATGAAGTCATTTCAACTGCCACTGACCAAGAAAAGATGAATTGAGAGCTAATACATGGCAGGCACAAAAACAGGAGTACACATGTCAGTCTATGCAGCATACGCCTTGTTCAATGGCGGATCCAGGATTCTAAAATGGTCAAAATTACGGGGTCTGAAAGGCGTGTTAACTGGTCCAAATACTCAAAATTGGCTTATTTTGCAAAATTTGCAGAATTACCAATTATTAACCGGGGAGGCGCGCACCCGCCTCCCTGGATCCGCGCCGTTGTTTGAACCCCAATAGTTGTCACCTTATGTTTTTTTTTTAGCTTCAGACAGTTGTTGTTTTGAAGACCCCTGTATACTGTCAACTAGAGGCTGGCCTATCCAGCTTCCTGTAGCGTGTGCTAATCACTTGACTATATCTATATCTATCCTTGTAATTGTTTAACTCTGGCTGAGGTCTTCAATGGAGTCACTGATTGTGTTGTAATTGGTCCTCGTAACTTGCTATTTTCTTCTGCTTGGCTTGAGCGAGGGCGTCTTCTGTTTTGCTTATTGCATGGTTACTTTGTGATCTCTAGTAGAAACGAAGGCAGGAAATAATGAAGATTGTTTTTTCAAGTAACTCATGTATACAAAAAGGCAATCATTGTGATTGAACTCATGCATAGTCTTGTAAAATATATGAAAACAACAACCATGATCATAGTCCAGTAATCTGGATTTAGTCCACTGATCTGGATTTAGTCCCATGGTCTAAGTTTAGTATGCTATATGAACGTTAATCAACTCATCTCAATTTCAGTCTGTCGCCAGAGCTAGCCCAAAGTGAGTCTCACTTGGTGCAACTAGACTTCTATGATTAATTATCCTGCAATAGATGTGACCTTTGTTTATGTTTGTGGTGGCCCCTGGTTGGTGTAGAAAGAAAGTTTGATAAACTGATGGGCAAAAGCCCCTATACTTTGCATGGGGAAATTTCTTCTTTTTTTATGTAACTTTTGTTTCAAATTAAAATACATACAACATTATGTATTAGACATTACTTGCTAATGCTAACCAGTACATATTGTGACCAATATTAATGCAGTAAGGTGGAAATGGAGTGACCTGGGGTCACTGGTTGGTACCATTTCCGATTTATAGGGGTGTTTTATTATTTTGGGCTTTGGCCAACAAAGATTTCGTCCGGAAGGTAATGCATATGTTTCAGTCCGCTCGCCTTGGTGGGTAAAGTAATTCACTCAGCTGTAATAATTGAGAGGAATTTAGCATTATACAATGTTCATTCAGTTCAAATTTTCCATGTTGCCCTCCTCAAGTTTGCTCCGCAGTTTGTGCTCACACCATTTTTCTTATTTCCCGTTTTTTATGGAAACAAATTTTGTTCTTCCATCGAATCCCCTGTCGGCCCCCTGTCAAATACTTACTTGGTTGTCATACCATTCTACCCAGAATTGATATTAAGTAATAAGGGGGTGTGGGCAAAATTTATGGGTTTTGGTGCATGTTTGTTCATAGCTGTTGGGGTTGTGTCTTCCTCGAGTGTAAGTGCTCGATTTTACGTGTGGCTCCTCTTGCCACAAGGAAACGGGGGGGGGAGTGGGCGAGGAATGCGTTGCGTCACACGTACAGGTGCCGCGCAATGTGGGCCTGCAGCCGGAGTGTTGCTTGCAATTGCGCCCGCATTATTCTATTCAATTCGCATGTGATAGTCTTGCCCTATCTTGTGATGGACAAAGTAACAATCAGTTTCTTTTTGAGGTTGTGGTTGGATACCCCAGTCAAGTCTATAATATTCGTATAACAAAAAGGTAAACCTTAGTTGACTAACCTGTTAATGCATGCTTCTGGACCTGTTGACTCTTGTTCAAATCCTCTGTCAGACTCCCATACTCTGCTTATACTTGGATGCCAAATCCTGAGCATCTTTCAAGCGTGTCTCTTGTTCCTCTCAAAGATATCACGTCTTAATTCATTGACTTGTGAGTCACCTTTGTTCCTCATCCACTCGTAACTACTGTTTTTCTTTAATGTACCTTCAGCTTGGAGTTGACTGATCTTGGTAAATGATCCTGCACCTGTGGGATGGCAATTGTAATTGGTAAAAGGTATGTTAAAGGTTGGCATTGTTGTGATCGCCAATACCTGCATTTTTTTATGTTTCATTAGATATCCTGGGAGAAAAGGTCATTTAAAAAATTTCAGTTGATTATGACTATGCATTTGTGTTTTGAACAAATGTTTTCTCACGGTGTTCATACGGCCACTGTACAAATTTCTGCCCGTTTACGACAGAAATACAAAATTACAATTTGTTCATTGTAGACCGAATTTGCAAGTACGATCAGGCACAAATTCTATACAGTTCCGCTGATATAAAAAATCTCAACTTTTTTAGAAGTCGGGGACGAGGAGTGTGACCACAAAATGCCCCTTTAAGGCAAAAAAAAAGTTTGTTTTGCCTGCCGTGACCAACCCAAGAAAAACCTGCCTTGACCCAAAAATTTGTATCAAATAAGCACCAAATTTTTTAAAAATCTGCCTTGATCAAATTACTTGTTTAGGTACTTTTGAAACAAAACCAAGGCACGCTGATCTCTCCTGTCCAATGACCAGTGACCCCAAAAAAAAAAAAAACCCCCCCACCCGGGAGAAATGACAATTGTAACATCAGAGTGTCCAGAGAAAAATTACGCCTAAAACACCCCAACCCTCCAATTTCAGTTCTTTAATAAACATTTATCCAATGATTTATACATATTTAAAAAGGTATTGTTTATTAGCTTTTCAAACAGCAAAACCTATTGAATGCAGGTCTCAAATGACTGAGTCGTGGCCTAAATGAATGAAATCTGTGGGTTTTTTACTTGTAACAGTTGGACGACCTTGGTTTTGACACACCATAACTGTGGTTGATTATGTGGTAATGGTAATATCACTACCCAGACAAGATTGTGAAAATGCACACAGATTTTGTTCCTGTCGGCAAGGTGAGATCAGTACTAGCAAAATCTTGCATTTCATGTTGACATTAACCAAAAGCAACTACCTCTTGTCTTACAGCGTGTAATTGATTTGTAATTGCTGCGTAATCTCTCATCTGAAATGTAATCTGTAGGGTATAAAATTAACTAAAGCAGGAGTATTGCAGAAAAAGTAATGGTTAATTTAACACTTGTGAATGTAGAGAGTGTAGACTCTTCCCAATTTAAAGTAATAAAAGTCGTACCATTACTATTCGTGAGTCTGTAGTAAGGCTAGACGAAAATGTAAGAATGAGTGTGTTGCACTTAAAGTACTGGAGGAGATTTTTGAGGATATAATTTTCTCCAATGCACTTGATCGGTTGTAGACCACCCCTTACCAAAACCGAGAATGTTCGAAGGGTATTGGACAAACAAGGACAATGAAAACCCGAAAACTCTTTTGAACTTGCCCTGCTATTCTAAATCGTCCCTATAGGAAACCATGCTTTGAATTTCTGTCGATCGATTACTAATCACATCTTATTACATAGACTGCGTATTCGGCTTCTTCACTTCAGGTGTGAATTAGGAGCCTTCAAAAATGCAAAAAACCTGGGTGTTTGAAAAAATTGAGGGCGCTTTTCTCGGGAAATGTCCTCAATTTCCTCTTTTGGGCATGGGCCGTACAGGGATTTAGTGATTGGGGAGGGCAAGCTCATCATTTCCCAGTGTTTCATTTTAGGTCCATGCCTTCAATTTTTCCAATAACCCAGAGTTTTTCACCAATACCTGAAAACTTAGGGGGACACTTGTGGATTACAGGCCAGAATTACGCACATCACAAACTATACTATCCTCTTTCCATTTCCCTCGTACTCCTTCCCACTCTCACTAGAACTCCTTCCCACTCTCAATAGCCATGGTCAGGTCGTGATCAAACACCGCTGCCACACTGCCGCCACCATCACCATCACACCACTTCAACTTCTCCTTCTGACATTGATTACAACTCCTTTCCTCCAACTTCAGTTGAGGATCTGTGACAGCACTTCTTTGCATGTCCTTTAATCTTGCATTGCTGTTCCATTGTGACCATACTACCATAAATTGATCATAACCCGACCATGGCTATTCTCCAATGAATTCATACTCCATTGGGAAGCACATCTCAACTTCAAGTGTGCCTTTCATAGCATGTAATAAATCACGAGAAGTATAAGAAATAATCGAGAACATTCACGGAACCAAAGCCATCCTATAGAAGTCGTCAGACATTTTCTAAAGAATAACCTACCTTTCTTTCCTTTGAGACAATCATCTTTGAGGTCTCTTGACTCCGTCTGAAGTTCCTTTATCTTCATCTAGTAATTGTTCACTACTACTTGTTCCTCCCTGCTATGTTAGCTGAAATTGACAAAAAGATGACTGAAGGTGATAACTTGTCTTTTTTTTTACAATTTCATATCCCTTTATATTCAAATATAGTCTAAAAAAAGCAATGAACATAATAAATGATAAAAAAATAAGTCATGAACGACCAGAAGACCTAACGGATTTTGCAGAGCGACATTTCAAAGAAAAATTTGCATAAAAGAGATGTTCCGCCTGTGGATGTTTTCCTCAGAAATGCAACCCTCTGGATTGACTTTTCAGTAACATCAAATTGTTATCCACTATTCTCTATTTTTTTCTTCAAAAGTCGGTGCAAATGATACGTCCACAATGCCCTGTTGATATCTAGCAACATGTCACTTTTAATCAAGTGAATGTCTTTTACCTGGGCATGTTAGGTTTTTTTTATAAATGGTTTGTGCAATGACATGCTGACACATACAACACACAGAAAGAACTGCTATCACAAAATACCCTGTGCCCTTTTAGGCCAGGGGGATAAAAACATCTGATTGCAAATTTTGATTGAATTCTTTGCGTTGTTGTGACAAGAGAAGCACAGTATGTGTACCAAATTGACCATAAGACAGATGTGTGCGCTAGTGTGGTCGACCATATTCGGGTATATTTTTTGTTCATACATCAAAATGAAACATTTCTCAGCCTTAAACCTTCACTGAGATAAGAAGAAAAATTATGAACTATCCTTCTGAGACCAAATCTTCAATGAAGGGTATAATATGGGGGACGGTTGACAATTGGGTCACCCACATTTTAATTTTTTTGTGAACTTGTGCAGAACCACATTGAAAGCCATGACTTTAGAATTACACTGAAAGGGCCATGGTCCGAGCGCTAATGAGCCTCTGTCCATAACGCCATATATTTACGCGGAAGTGGTCAAAATTATTACTGAAGAAAGCTCTATTTTCTCATTTACCTGTGAAAATCTTTTGGGTGAAGATGTTGGTTTGGATGTTATGAGGCAAAAATGTGCCCCATTTTAGTCAAACCAATATTAAATTATACACTGTACTGCTATGGGGATTTAGGGGCATAACAGGGGTCACCTGTCAGCGGTGGCAATTCCGTTTTGAGGTCGATTTTCTAGCTGGTTGGAGGTGGTTTTGAGGATGATTTATGGCATGATTTTTAAACCTTTTTCCCCAATCAAAGCTCTCTGGGGTGGCAACCTGTACCCACTTCCCCGCCTGTTATGCTACTGTGGGGATTAAAAATTCTTGCTTTAGCTCTTCACATCAAAACAGGTTAAAATTTGCATGAAATTTTACAGATTGGGTTTTGGTTTTGGGGTGAGGGCCATTCTATCAAGATCTGAAAAACTTTATCAGGTCATCCTACTTTAAACAAAACACTTAAAGTTGATATACAATCTAACACAACTCGCACATATTACCTCTTACCTATTGAGCCTTGGTACTGTTGTTGAGCTGTGTCTGTTCAGACTGTAATTTCAATATATTCTTGTCTCTCCTAGTGACCTCATTTGACATGTCCTATTATTCTTCGGGTAATATTGGTATGTTAATTCTTGCTGCTGCACACGTTTCAGTCTAGTTCAGCAATCCTGAGGCATTCATGTTGAGCTTGCAGGGAGAGCTTGTTGTTGTCAGATTTGTTATGCGCTCAAAGCTCATTTCTAATTTCAACTACTGATGGTGGTGATGTAAAAAGTATTTGATATCATATAACCACAATGATTCGCAACAGTTGGAAGTTGAGAGAGTGTGGCCTACTGGATAGAGGAAGGGCGTGGCCTACTGGTGGAAGGAGGGCTGAAGACCTGGTTCAAACCCTAGGAGGGGTCCTTGCGGGATTTATCAGGTGGGTAGTATGTTTGAATTTATACCAAGAAATACTTGATTTAGACAACTAAGATATTCCACTCTCTGCATGGTTGCATGTGGGGACTTGGTCAATTACGATTGTAGTCGAGACCTTTTTCCGAGACCACACAAAAATAGGGGAATACAAGGTGGACAAGCTTGAATTGTCAATGTCACTGGGTTGGTAAAGAGCACACCACTTAAGCACTATCAACTTGATGAGAAGAACAGAATATGGGTGTTTGTAAAAACAGGTGTAATTGAAAATAAACAAAATCGGTAACATTAAAGTTTCGGTTCTGAGACCAAGTCCAAGAATTTCTGCTGAATTTTGTCCTTTTTCGCTCTAACCACCCTCCAAAAACCATTTATGACCAATCCTAATTGACAAAAATCAAATACATTGGGACTCATATAGTAGTGCCACCCACAACATATAATCATCTGCACCACTCCTAAATTCCACCATTCTGTATTGGTCTCGGAGAAGGTCTCGACACACCCTATGTCAATATTTGTGTCTAAGTACAGTTTCTGTTTCTCTACTCATCATAGCAGGCAGTATATTGATGTTGAGCTTCTATCAGATTTCCTCAGATGAGCTATGGTCTGATCTCTGTCTAATATTGTCTGATTAATTCAACTCTCTCGTTACTTTACCTCACATAAAGGCAGTATATTGATGTTGAGATTCTATCAGATCTTCCCTCAGATGAGCTATATAGCACAGCTGTTAAGCTCAACAATCGTGCACTTTGTGGTAAAAGTATGAAACTTTCCACATTATTAATACAATGTATGTAAAACATTTTAAAGATATGGTACACACTGTACCTATTCCAATATGGCCGCCAAAGGTCAAAGTACTTTCTACAAGGGGTCATTTTTTTTTTTTTTTTTTTTATCTTCCCTCAGATGAGCTATGGTCTGATCTCTGTCTAATATTGTCTGATTTAATTCACTCTCTCTGTTTACTTTACCTCATCATAGCAGGCAGTATATTGATGTTGAGATTCTATCAGATCTTCCCTCAGATGAGCTATGGTCTGATCTCTGTCTAATATTGTCCGATTTAATTCACTCTCTGTTTACTTTACCTCATCATAGCAGGCAGTATATTGGTGCTGAGATTCTATTAGATCTTCCCTCAGATGAGCTATAGACTGATCTCTGTCTAATATTGTCTGATTTAATTCAGTTACCTGCATTCAAATGAAAATACATAATACAAATTAATCCTCCATTCATCATTTATAATCAGGAAACAAGACTCCTCAACACTTTGATGCACAAATGTAGTAAGTACTCCAATGTGTTCTACCTTTATGTATCCACAATCTTAATGGCTATAGAGTACCCACTATCTACATACACAGCAACATTCCTACTTTGGCATCATCCATGTAGTAGTTACTCCAGGGATCCTAAATAAATCGGGATAGGACACTCGATCATGAGAATGGATGCGTACTGCACACTGATCTGCATGAAATCTGTGGCTTAAAGTTCGCCAGTCGTACGTGGCGCTATTATGCTATGTCATCCCCCGGCTTACGTCATAAATAATTAGGTAGCTTATCGAAAATGGTGGCGCTATCACCATCGATATCAAAATTGTCTATGGGCATTTGTACACAGTGTCACCCGCCTGGTTACTCTTGTGTACTCTCAGTGAGTACCCACTATCTAGATACACAGCAAGATTCCTAACTTTGGTGTCATCCCTGGAAGAAGTACTTTTGTCTTTCTTAGTGAGTATCCACTATCTAAATACACAACAAGATTCCTACCTTTGGTGTCATTCATGTAGGAGGTACTCAAAATATACTCTCATTTATCACCCACTATCTATACAGAGCAAGATTCCTAACATATTTATTTTTATCCACATTCATAATCGGTATAAACAAATTTCAAAGTACATATATGATACATAATGTAATTGTATATATGAAATACAATGATGTGGAAGAGTATTGGAAAGTAAGCCAAATAATGGTCTGTCAAGTCCCAGGCTATTTCTATTAGTTTGTAGTGTCTTCCATAAATATGGTATGTATTGCATGCACACTTGTGGTGAGATTAGGTCTAAGAGTATCCACTACAAACTGTCCAGCTTGAAGTACGAAGTAGCAACGCGGGCGTATACATTGTACCGACTTTCAGCGCGTGTAGTCAAAGCACAAGCGCACTGCGACTGAAAAGTGGTACTGGGTATACACGCGTGTCGTCACTTCATATTTCAGGCCAGAGAAAGTATACCTAGATAGAGCAAGATTCCTAATTTTGTGTTATCCATAAGAGGTACTCAATGTTTACTCTCAGTGAGTACCCACTATCCATGTAGTAAATACCCCCCAAATGTATGTGTGCTCTTAGTGTGATTATTAAGCCGAAACCCATTGTAGTCCTCACTTTGGTGTATGCCATGTAGTAAATACCCCAAATACATGTATACTCTAAGAGTGACTACAGAGTATTAGCCCTTTGCACGATTCGCCATTTGCAGGTAGAACCTTAAACTGGCATTGGAATAAATGAGACTATAACATAAAAAAACATTCACCTCTTATAAGGTCATTGGTTTTGTTTAGACGAATCGAACTACATCGAGCTATTGTGTAAATGTTTCAATTCGTATTTTTGGAGCCAGTTTGAGGTTCTCCCAGCAAATGGTGAAACCATGCAAAGACCAAATACACTAAAAACCTAAGCCAAATCTGCTGCTATGAATATTCCTTCTGTCATGGGGTGTCCTTTGACTTACTTGGTCAGTGCAGGTACACTCAAATCACTTTTATATTCCCTACATAATGCCTGTTAGGTACACATTAGAAGTGAAAAGTCATGCTAGAGCTAAGCTAATCAGCCGGTGTGCTCACATCTCGTTAGCATTTGGATCAGTCTCCCCATTTAGGCTGGCATTCTCAAAAGGCATCTAAGGCCTAAAAAAAAAATTGTTTGATTGGCGTAACCCGACCGACCCTATTTTACCGCCGACCCTAAATATTTTTATTTTTTTGTGTGCAAAAAAAAAGTTTTTTAAAAACACGTAAAACAAATATTTTCATTTAATATCGCGATTATGATGCCTCACAGCGATATTGATGCCTCCAAACTGGACAAATTATAAAAGATGTGGTTACAGGAAAAGGGAGATGGCCATTTGTTTTTGTATGGTGTGTCATATAATTTTGTGTTCTGGTATGTGAAACATAAAAAAAAAAAAAAAATCCGACCTACCTACCCTATTTTTTTTTCTATGTTACGCCAATCAAACAATTTTTTTTTTAGGCCTAACTTTTAGACCCATGTTTAAACCAAGGTTAGTCTTTCATAAATTAACTTTTTCTTTCAACTTACAATAAGTGTGATGTAATAAGTGAGAAAAATTGATTATGTCGAAAGGAAAAAAAGTCCATTTATGAAGGACCAGCCATAGTTTAAACCCAGGTTTAACACTTAACCCAGACTTTGGGTCACTTCTAACCCAGGTTTAACACTTAACCCAGACTTTGGGTCACTTCTAGCCCAGATTTGCTTCAGCGGTTACATTGTTTTAGCGCAGTGAAGTTGAACCATTGCTCAAATAGTACATGGGGAAATGTAATTAATGTTTTTTTTTTTTTTTTTTTTTTTTTTTTTTTTTTTTTTTTTTTTTTTTTTTTTTTTTTTTTTTTTTTTTTTTTTTTTTAATGGGGGAAAAATTGTACAGGGGTAAACAATAAAAGTGTTTAAATTGTTTTAAAATTTATACCAATCTGTTTGTTTGCTCATAAGGTTTCTAAAAAGGTATAGTTTGCCATATTTACTACCTATTGTTTTAGTACAATAGGCTCCATAAAGTTCAAGGTCATTTTTTATAGAATGGTCCAATTTTGTTGAAACTGGTTTTAAATCATTCATTGGTCATACTGTTTCAAATTTCAAAGTGAGACTTTTACAGATATGATTAGTGGTCTCCCATAGACCCTCTGAACACGGCATATTTGCTCTCATTAATTTTATCATCAAAACGTCAATGACAACGCGACCTGTATATTTTTTCGGCTTCTATATATTCAGGCGAACAATTTGGCACCATTTTTAAAACAAACCGTTCAATCTGAAGTTTTACCCCCCAGTGTGACCTTGAACCCGTTTGCCTTGTAACTCTTTTTCTAACCCTCAGGTAGGGCAAACTATACCTTTCTGTAATCCTTGAAAGGTACTGAACATGATGGTACACTTTAGAACACATTTTGGCCCCTTTTATATTTTTACCCCTGTATAAACCTTGCCCCCTAGAATACATCCAAGAACACATTTTAAAAAATGACACCCATGATTTTTGGAATCCTCATAAAATTTTGATTTAGAAAAACCTTGGTTGCAAGATTGTGTATGAAATTTCCACAAAAATACAGTTCCACATGTACTAAAAGCTAGCGAGACAGCAATTCTGACTGGAGCCTCCTCTAGATTTCTAGCCAGAGTGTCTCGCCTCAAGGCCATTTTTCCAATGAAAATACTGCGACCCGACAGCAGCTCGTCTGCCGCACACAAGTTTACCGACGGGAGGTCAGTAATTGCCAATCTTATCCCTAACGTCCCTGGTGCGTGAGACCCAAGAATTTGCCTAGGCACTGGTCCCCGGTCAAGCCATTTTTCAATGAACTGCGACCCGACATCAGGCTCGTCTGCCCACATGCAGTTTACCGACGGAGGTCAGTAATTGGCCAATCTTTATCCCTAACGTCCCTGGTGCGTGAGGACCAAAAATTTGCCTAGCACGGGTCCCAGTTAAGGGTTAAAGTTAAACTCACCTTGAGAACACCAGCCTTATAGTTTGTTGTGGGGATCACCATTCAAAAAACAAGTCTGCTATTTTCTCAGTGAGTATATATTGGTAGGCATACTCCAAAGTGAAGAGAGGTAGAGTGCCTTGTCCGGACACAAACTAGCTTGGGTAGTAGGGTACATCAAATACTCCCTCATGACAAACACTATTTTCGCTCCTAGTCTTAAAGGTAGGCTAAGTAATGAGAGATTTGAGACACCCAATATGGTGTCATAATAGTTTCATATAATTTGACACATTCAGTAGATTTCCCTTACACCTAGTATTTTAGGCTACAGAAATGTCTTAAAGGAGAAAAAAATGTGATTTTGATTTGCTTATATATTCAATATAAAATATAAGCTAATTTTGTATTGGCTCCATACGAAATTAGAAATTTTACAAGTTTTTGTACCAAAGAAACATTTCTCAGCTTAATCCTTTTAGAAGGGGATATTATTGATGGAAAGCTTTACATCAGGGCAAAAATCAGTATTTTTGATTTTTTTAGGGGCACCTGATATGTGGAATATCTCGTTGTACCTTTAAAGTGTTCTACTTGTCAAGATAATAATTTGCCTAACTTGTTTGAAAAGAGCCATGTTAAGTATCACAAAACATAATAAGGGCATCACATTGAAAACAGCTCAATGAGCAGCAGGGTTTGACTTAGGATTATGTTTTCTACTGGCCAGCAGGGCCAGTGAGGTTGTTAAGCTACTGACCCGACCAGAATCGTACTGGCCTGACTTTATTAATATTCCAGTGCATGTTTCAATACTAAACTTCAACTACCTCTATTTGTGCTTTTTATATCATGTGGAGCAGCCGCATGATATACTGTCGTTTCCAGTTTTCCCTCTTCTTCTTCATTTGGACCTTGTTTCAAAATGCTTCTAGTGCCAAACGGTTTGTCCAATTGAAGCGAAAATTGGTCAGAAGAACCTCTAGCCCAAGGCCCCTATGGGGTGTACACAGATTTGGGTTCAAGGTCATGTCAAGAGAAATATTAATTTTGTTGTCCAAAATCTAGAAAATCCTTTTCCTGCAATTTAAGAGCTAGAAATGCCAGATTGCATCACAAGGACCCCCAATCCATCTCCCACATGGGGTGTACACAGAGAGTGGATCAAGGTCATCTGAGCAGAGATAGGGGGCATTTTGTACACAAAAGGTTAAGGGGGGTTTGTATGCTCCTATGATTACCCTGGCGCAATTACCGTTAGCTATTTGTGGCCCTCTGATAATATTACTATCAAGAAGCTGCCTTTATGCGTTATTCTGATATTGTGAGGGACTATATCAGTGATAAATGTACACAGGATAAGTCTTGTGACTGATATTGATATTCAAACTCCTCTATCCCACCATGGAAGTCAAAATAAATAAAGCTAGGTTAGTTACACAGTTTGATTTTCAACGTTTGTATTATTAGCAAATTCACAAGTCCATTATACAAGAGTTTTGTGTAAAAATATCATTATTACAATAAAACGGTACAAAGTTGCTCCAAAAGTTTCCTTTATTAAAAACAATGTACCAACATACAGAAATTGTAGGAAATATAGGAAAATGTTTTGGGCGCATCATGAATTTTGCAAACTTGCTAGTAACCTTCTTTTCTCGTGGCTTTAAAGGCACACTTCTAAGCCACAACCCTATTCCCCTGACTTATTCCATACTTGGGAAGCAATGGCATAGTCGGTGGGACGTGAACAGAAATTAAAAAATTACGGATTTATTCAACAAAAACAATTCTTGCATCAAAGTATGCATGTGGGTAGCTTTGTTTTCAAGGACAGGAATTTATTAAGTCCTAGACATCATGTCAGCACAGTGTGTATTTCTAATATGAGTCAGATCATTCAACTTGTCAATTTCATAATATTTAAAGGTGTGCGTTCCGATCGTCTTTAGGCCCCCTGATTTACCTGGAAGTAGTATCGATTTTGATATTAGATGAAAGACCGTATTTTTCTTATTGTCGTCCTGAAATTAGAGCCCTCAAATTCCCAAGATATAAACAAAAAACGCAGTTTTAATAGTTAACCATCAATAATAGCACAGTACTGAATAGGGCTTTGCAATATGCATTATTGCTTCTACCATCAAAACTGCAAGTTTGTTTCCCCCGTACTTGACGGGGCATATGTGCAAAACACAATAGACGTAAATCGGAACAAGCACCTTTAAGCAAGCATCAGCTGCATTCCATTGTTTCTTGTCTGGAAATAAATTCAGCTGTACTTGTACTTTTCAAATGACTTAATGTTTACTAGATCACTTTCACATTTGCCATTTGCATAGTTTATTACCACATAACAAATCTCCACCTGGCTATTTATTTGTTATTATATATGCTGCTTTGTAATGTACCTGGAACATAAAACCATAGAACCAATTTCACAGTAGTCTCATATTTTGAGCTAAACAATCTATAGAACATAACAGAAAAGGTGTTTGAAGTCCTGCTTAAACCCCTGTACATTTCTTACAAACACTTAACTTCATGACATCTTTGAGGTATTCATTTACAAAGGAAGAAGGGACTACGGGGGAAGTTAACAACTGGAAGGTTTCCCAATTAAGTCATATCAAATTATACAAACACAAATTACAACAAATTGTAGAAATTTCTGTGTATACTGTACAAATGTATGATATCATTGGAATATTTATCAAATCACAGTTAATAAATGTAGCAATGCTATATATCATTTTCAGTAAAAAATACAAATATAAAAATCAAGGCATTGATACATATTCTTCATCTGATTTGAAACTACTTGGTACTCTAGGTTGGTAAACATGAGTAGAAAATAATCTTTCCCTAGAGGCATCCAAATTGGAAGGCTGAGCTTTTGACACTCTAGTGAATGTCATCATCAAAGCAAACTAAACAGTTATGATGTTGCAACAATTATACACCAGGGAACAAAGGGAGTGAACAATAAGTGATGATCAAAGGACACCCCTTTCATCATCACTTATTCGCTTATTGCGGCAGAAGTGAGGGGTGGAGGGAACATGTCTCCCCCTAAAATAAAGGGAGAAAACAGTGGAAGCAGAAGCATCAAAATGTAGGGGGGTATATTTTACATGTGAGGCTTTTTGCAACTTTTAGAGGGGTCTCCCTAAAAAAATTTAGGGGGAGACATGTTCCCTCCGCACCCTCACTTCTGCCACCAATGAAAAAATAAGTGATGATGAAAGGGGGTGTCCTTTGATCATCACTAATTGTTCTGTCCTTTTGTTCCCTGGTGTATTAAAAGTGCAACATCATGACTGTCTAGTTTGCTCTGATGATAGTTTGCTAGAGTGTGGAAAGCTCAACATTCATTATCTGCACAAGAAAAATGATGAAAAATAATTTGAGCCTGCAAAAAAATTAAATCTGTGTAAAAAAAATAGCTCTTATTTGACTAATGAGATTGTGCTGCTTACAATTCATATGTTTATCCTGTGTTGTGTATTTCACATCATGTACTGTGCACTTAAAGGCTCAACATTTGTGTTTTTACTAAACTTAATTAAAAACTTATCAACAATTAGCTATCATATTGCCCATTCAAACAGTTGGAGCACCATCAGTCTAAATACATGACTAACACAAATGCAAATAAAAAAACTTGAAATGATTATGGAAAATAAGAAACATGGTCAAAACTGGGCTTCCTTTGTTTTTAACCACCCTACCTGGGAGCTTGGACTAGAAGTAGCCCAGATTTACTTCAGTGGTTTCATTGTTTTAGCACAGTGAAGCTGAACCATTGCTAAAGCTAGGGAGACATAGGCAATTCTTGCCGGAACCTGCCCTTGATTTCTAGACATAATGTCTTGTCCCTAGGCTGTTTTTCAATCAAACTGTAGCCCGATAACATCTGGACTTTCAACAAAATTGTGCTGGCTGCATGTCACAAGAGGCCAATCTTTACTCCTAAAATCCTTGGTGTGAGAGGCCCAGGAAATTGCCTAGCAAGGGTCCAAGTAATGGGTTAACCATATCAAAACTAAAATTGACACATTTTTATGTGCTGTATAATTTGTTTTCATTCTTTTTCTGAAATCAGAACAAACAATTTCAACAATATATTTGAATTTGAACAATTGTGTGTTTGGGGAGCATGCATCTGGTCAAAGTATTTGTGGTAGTTAAGTCTCCCAATTCACACCTCTTCTGCAGTTCTTATGAATATCCAGGTCAAAAACTACCCAAATGCTCTCAAAATGTTGTTAGTTCCATAACCCTAAATTTAGGAAATTTGTGATTTTACTGCACCACCACCTCTTTTGCTATTTTCCCCCAAAGTTCAGTTCTCAAGACCAGGAACAAATTGATCAAAAATGTGCAAATAAATTCAGTTCACAAGCCCAGAATTTTGGCACTTGCATGATGCACTTCAACCCAAACTAAATTTGAGAGTCCCCAGGGCATACACTTCAGTGAAAAAACACACTAAAATATCAGGACATTTTGTGCAAGTACACATACAAGTACACATGCAAGTACACATGCAAGTACACATGCAAGTAAAATATAATCCAAATTTGGTTTACCACACTTGCTTGCACTACAAGATTTTAAAATCCAGCCAAGAACAAGATTTTGATTCTCATTGGCAAATATTTCTGTCTGTAGATATAGCAAAATTTGTGTATAACAAAGATCACCCGCAAATAAACAAAACAAAAGATACTGACCACAAAAAAGAAAAAACAAAAATAGGTAACATGTGAGAATAACAGATTTTCTACCAAAAGCACCTCATATAGGCTCACTAGAAATAGTTACTCTAGTCCAGATACACTACTCAAAAGAACATGTTTTATACTTATTTTGCTTGTCAAATCTAATATAACATTTGCTATATGCAGCACCCTCCTTTAAATGCACACGCAGGCAGAAATTTCTTTTCTACTGGCAATGCATGAGACACCCATGTACTGATCATGGCTATTCCAAATGAATTCAATATCCCCGAATGCGAGGCATATACTCAATTCCAGTTGTGTCTCTACGGGGATGTATGGAATTCATCTAGAATAGCCCATTAGACTTCAGTTTCTTGTTGGTTGTGATCAATATATGGTTATCATGTGCAGTGCATGTGACACCCATGCATGATCCTGTTATGACCATGGGTATTCAGAATGAATTCAATACCCCCATATGGGAGGCATATACTCAATTCCAGTTTTGCCTTTACAGGGGGTTGTATTGAATTCATCTGGAATAGTCTAATGGGAACTGTGGCTGCCTGATTCTAGTTTCCAGCAATACACCATATACAGGAATGAACGAACCACTTGGGGTCGACATCAAATGCAACTAATCATTATGCCCCAACAAAAACCAAAAAAAAAAAAGCCAAAACAAAAACAAAGGTTGGTTGTCCTCCACCAATCTTCTTTTAGAGTCAGTTGCCCAGGATTTTTAAATATTTTTCCCAAACACATTCCCAAATAAAATAAAGGCCAAGGCAAATACCATTCCGACTGCAAAATATATGTGAATTGGTAAGAGGAGAATCCATACAATGAATAATATTATACATATACTCTATAAAGTAATTATTGACCACATATCGAATGGTTTCATTGAAAAATGGAATTATAGTAACCATAACAATAAATTAAAACCATTTAAAATCTGTGCTAGTATATAACGTGTTATGCGATACAGCCGGCACATTTGCGTCACAAGTGCCATAGAAAATACACATTAGGCCTAAAAAAATATGCTTGTTTGCCCTTTTGGCCTGAAAATCGGGAGGGTCGGTCGGTCGATGTTTTTTTTTTTTAATACAAGACACAGGAGAATGCAATGGCATCAAATTTTATGTTATCTAAACAAGTTCAATGTCTTTCAAAATGACATTGATTCACCGCGACAAACATTCTGCCAAGGGCGATTTGGTAGTGCATCCACCAATACCTTTTCCAACTGTAGCACGGAATACTTTGTATGTAGTAAGTTCTGGTACAAACTATCAAATGTCGCATCCAAATTGACAGATGCGATGTGGTAAAATACAAGGTAAGCACCGTACTGTAGCTGTCAGGTGCCATCTTTAAATCACACGCAAATTTGACAGTATTGTACCACGTATTTCATGGACGATATTAAAAATAATATCTAACAATGTGTCAAAAATATTTTATGAAAACACCCTTTATACCAGAAGTTGCAAATTAACCCATCCTTTTGTCGAGTCGCCATGCCATGTACAAGACACACACCTATCGATGGCGGTCGAATTCAGCTACTCTACCTCAGCACATTTCTAGTATTGGGACCGTGCACTAAGGCTCAGACTAGCTCAGACTGCATGCGTATTTTGTACTGAAATCAGAAAATATGGAATAAAATGCTTGAAATGTGCACAGAAACTTTCTGTGAAATGATATTCTGAACTGAACGGTATGTTAAATTGTTCTAAACGTAGCGTTTTCCATTCAAAATTCTAAAACCGTCGCCCGGTCACAATTTGACACCTCAGTCATTTTGTCTTGACCCGGAAGTCGTGTCTACAAAATAGGCGTGGTTAAGGTCAATAATGTTGTCAATAATACTAATACATGCCCTGATTGGTTAATTATATTATTATATTAATTTATGTTCAATAACATTTTATCCAGTAAAGTCTGAAGGCTTTTATCCAACAATTGTAGGTACAGTATTTTAATGTTTTGTATCATGAAAGCGACAGGTTTTTTACGAAATTTACTCCTTTCTGGGAAGCTTTTTCTAGTTTGCCGTTCATATTAAAATGTGCATCATACTACTGGAGAATGCTTGGAATTGGTTTGCCCCGAGCTTTTTTTGGGGGGTGGTTGTATTACAGGATATTGATTTAAAATTCATTTTGGAGTAGTTTAATTTGTATTTTAATTTTTTTTCTTCTAAATCCGAAATTTAAAAATTAAAAAAAAAAAAGTGACCTGTGATTACCGATTTTTTGGGTCGGTCGGAAAAGGGCAAACAAACTTTTTTTTTAGGCCTTATGAAAGCGTCATGTATGAAAGTGTATGACGCTACTATGCCATCCATATCACATAACACATATACATATCTCATATACACTAGCGTGAATTTCAAATAGCGCATGGTCAGACAAAATATATTTAATTCATTTTTATGGTTAGTATCATTCCATTTTTCCATGAAACCACTCGATGTGTCCCATAATTTTATAGCGTATATTGTAAAAGTTATTCTTAGTACAGGTTCTCCTTTAAGAAGTTCCCAAACAAGAATTTTCCTCACATTTGCAGTATCAATTGCTGAACAAATTAGTCTAAGAAACATCTTGTTGTGTGATTGCAAGGTCTTAAGTGCAATAGCTGCCATGTGAGATATATGTGTGCTGCCATGTATTAGGATAACTCTATATTTACCTTTCCATGAGTCAGTGGCTCTTGAAATGGTTCTTCAGGACATTTGATGGGAGTTCCTAAAATGGCAGCTAATTGCACTTATGACCTTCTTGCAATCGCATGGCGATCTAAAATGTTCAAAATTAGGGTCAAGAAACCAGTCATTATGACTCTTTTTGTTTCCGTTATCTAGGGTTTCCAGCTTTACCAGAATTTCACAATTCTTTACTTTCTCATCAAATTTCATATATGATTCATAAACTCATACCGAGTGCCATTTTTTAAAGAAAATTGTTAGGAAACTTCAACTTATATAAACAATATCAAACCAAAGAGACCACCTGGTGATTACATCAAAAGCCATCCCTTACTGTTATTATCAGAGTGTAGCAAGATTATAAATATCAATTTTAAATACTTTAATATTTGTTAGAAGTGTCTTTGATATGCAAGTTTAATTTTTATGGAAGTATTTCTACATTAAAGTATTCCCTGAATCTAATTTACTCGAGCAAGTTATTTTGCACCAAATGGAAGTTATAAAAGCTGAATGAATTCCTTAGTTGGATATATCTGCAACATGTTGCAATGATCAAATAATTCCTTAATGACTATAACAATTTGCATTAATTTGGAACATTTAATTTTAAAATTCAAATTAAATTTCACTTTCAGTCAAGTCTAAAGGTTTGCATGAACTTATGAAAACTAACGAAGTAAGTCTGTGCTGACATTTCATGAATCACATTAACAGATGGATATTGTTTACTTTTTGTTCAATGACAAAAGTAATGTTTGTTGGGTTTGACAATCTCATAATGACACTTGCCTTGTACAGCTTGTACCATCATTCATGTTAAATCTGTGGGTGTATTGAGTCAATCCCACAATGCACCAGTTTGGGGAAATTTCACCTCAACAAGGTCATGTGATCCCACAAAAATCCTATTCTTAATACATAAAACTCTTGACTTTTACACTCACTTTAGCCCACAAGGTGCTAGTACTTGTGGTTCTTAAGGTGTTGGCATCAAGATATACCTGGGCCGAAGAATTTCCTTTAAAATTTTGATATTAGTATATCCATGTCATTGTACTGAAATAACAAATCTGAAATAAAAAAATGGCAACCATATTCTGTTTTGAGAAAAAAGACTTTCAAAAAGTACATTTTGCTCAAATCTTTTACAGTGGATTACCACACAACTCTATGGAAAATGTGATGCAAACCGATACTGAAGTGCCGCCCCCTCCACAACAATAACAAGGGCCCGAATCGTTTTCTTATTTCACATATGTTTAGGCTAAGTTGCATACTTGAAAAGACCGAAATAAAAAATGTGTCACCCGTATTAGTTTTCCTTCCTGAATGTCAAAAATGTACATTTGTAGAGGGAAATTTTCCGTATTCACTAGAGACTCTGGCCTCTCGGTTATTTTACACTTATATGTCACGCAGCAGAACAAAAAAAATGGGTGCGAAAAGGTTAACGCCTAATTAATCGACCGTTCTTAGAACGAGTCCTAGCACCATCAAAGTTCTACGCGACTTTACGAACGCTTTTACAAATTCGCGTTAACGCAGAGGGAAAACCACGCGCATGAATTTTTCCGACAACTAAAATCGCAATGAATAATGCAAACTTGCTCATCTCTGAGTTTATTCAGTCCGTCTTGCGCGTACTCCTTAGCAACCAAATCATAATGCCAACACAAACTTTTTGGAACCTTTTTATCCTTAAGTACTGACATTTGTTTTATTACAGTATAGGGCACATTGCAATTCCTTGTGTGATGATTCAAACAAACCGCTCTGAGGTGAATGGAACCATGCCTACAATACACCAACAAATCAGTCTGAAGTCAATAATTCTAAGTACTGTTATAATGCCTCCAGATTTCACACTGGCAATGTCCATGATTCACATGTTTGGCAACCTGCAGCTAAACCTTCTTCTTGGCAAGATAGATTGCCTCAGCATCTTGAAAGTACACGTGCAGACACAAGGCGAACTGTTAGCACGACGTATGCCAGATGTTATACGAGACCCATGACTTTTAACTTACTAATGGTGTGTTCCAAATTGTCTTAGAGGCTCAATTTTAATTATTGTAAACTGATTTTTAAGGGGCACAACCACAACCACCTCACCCCACAAACATAACCGTTTGGGCATCACTGGAAACCATTATTTTTTCTCACTCCCATGTGCAAATAATTTCAGCTGAATTCTTTATATTTTTAAAATAATTCAATTAAAACCAGTCCAAGCTAATTTGAACATAATGGTGACATGGGCGCAAGGCCTGGTGTATCCCGCATATACAGGCCTTCTTTGCCACAGTTCTAATATATTTCTTTTAACAACTGTTGCAAGCTATAGCATTTATACATAAATGGTTGAGATAGCAGTTTAATTACGATTGACATACTTTGTTTGTTTTAATGCAGAAAACATTTCGACATTTGATGGTAGATACTACCGTGTCATTTTCAATTTCTCACCAAGACATTAGTCACTTTTCATAGCTACTTTTTTTTCTTATCAAATCGGTCAATTACAGCAGCAATTTATATTATACAAGAAGCCCTGCATTTTTATTTTCTTTGTTTACCAAAAATTATCAATGACAAGAAGTATTTTCAATACACTGTACATTAGTGCAGTTTAACCTAGTGGTTTTTTTTTACAACACCAATTTCTATTTTGGCACCATTTTAAACATCAACCTGTGTTCTAAAAATCGGTACGGCAACAAAGGATATCCAATGCGACAATCCTGAGTTGTATTTTTTTGCCGCTTTAAAACAGCTATTTGAACCATTTAAATTCAACAAAAACCACATGGTTTCTTGAGTTAAAGAACAAAATCTGATTGATTCAATAGTGCATAAGATGTATTTTCTCACTTGCACAACATACTCAATGTTGAAGTAAATGTAAAGTTATTTGAGTAAAGAGACAAGCTTGAAATGGCGTGAAGTCCACTTTTTTACTAATCCACAGATTTTCCTCAATGTTCAATTTTCGTAAAATTTGGCAATTTTCAGACAAGATAACTCCAAAATACCGAGTAAGGTACGGTTTAACTTTCCTACGATAGCAATTGGCCTACTCTAGGGAGGTTTTTTTTCAGTTTTTCATTTTTCGATTTCTAACTATAAAGATTTCTCCATATAACTAAAATTTGGAACAGTAAAAATCACACTTTTTTGACATTTTTCCTTTTTATTATATTTCGAAAAGCTCTTATTTTAAAAATGAAAAAACCGTCCCCAGACAAATTGTCTTGTTTCTAAAAAATACATAAGAATCAGAAATTCAAATTGTTTTGTTAGACTGTCTGAAAAGGTCTGAAAATTTTTGGGCAAAATCATGTTTTTTTTTAGTATTTTTCTCAATAATCTGAAAGTTTTAGCATTAATCTGACCCATCATCGGGTTCATCGTCCAA
>JAMKCH010012068.1:0-27475 GCA_023653785.1 Ophioderma brevispina | reverse complement strand
AACTTTTCAAAGCACCTGGACTAAACAGAAAGAAAACCAAATTGGGTCTCTAGAGTGAGAGAGATTGTAAATATTTATGGGTTTGGCATAGTTTTTTGAATAAATCAAGGAGTTGAAAATTGTCCAAAAGTTTTAAATGTTTTGAAGGAAGGCATAAGGATGTTTACCTTCAAGATTGGAGAACTCAAACATATTCGAATATCAAGTCAAGATATCAAATAGAGGAGTATATTAAAAATGTACCAATTATCAAACATTGTATCACATTAATAAGAACTTCCTCTAACAATTTGAATGTAAATAAATACTGAGGGCCTTTGCCAGATGTGTGACCCTCAAATGGTAGAGAATGAGTACCATTTTTGTCTTGTCTGGCCAAGTATCATTGTCTGAGAGTAGATTTACTACCCAGTCACCACTGGCAGAGTCCCTCTTATATCAAGTTGCATTCCTTGTTATGTATCAAGTTTATCTGTGTAAATCTTGCCAATATCTGTGTGCTTCATTTTGCATAAGAAAGTCCTCCGTGAACAACCTTGTGAAACTACTGCTATTTTTCTCAATGGGCTGGTGGCCTACAGAGTACAATAAAGCATACTGGGCTGAAAGATTGTCCAGGAATCATTGTATAAACATCTGTATGTTTATCTGTAGTCCTTACTTCACTTCTGAGGTACTTAATGAAAAAGGAATACGAGGCAATAATAAACCATTTTCTCTCTTCTGTCTTCACCTTGTCTTCCATAGGCATCATCGTTCATCATCAGTATCCTCCTCATACTTAATTCTGTCATCTCTTTTTCTTCTATCAGGGTCTCTCCTCTGTCCCTCCCCTCCCTCTCCCCTGTCATCTATTCCTCTTGTGCCTCTATCTCTTTCCTTTCCCTGTCTCTATCTCTTTTTTCTCTTTCCCTGTGTCTGTGTCTGTCCCTCCTATCTCCATATCTATCCCTAGCCCTGTGTTTCTTATATCTATCTCGACTTGTATCCAGCCTCATTGTAACCCGCGTACGTCTCCTGAATTGATGAGGTCTTGTCCGTAGCAACCATTGGCTTTTTGAATGGCCTGTCACGGCCACCAAAACGAAGCTGACCTGATTCTTTCTGGCCACCAAATCCCCGCCTACAACAGAGATAGAAGATATACAAACTGTAAATAAATATAATTAAGAGGTTGCTGCATTTGATGGGTATACACCTAAAACTAAAGGTCCGTGCATACTTCCACTGGAGTGCAGTGTGTTGCATTGCCTTGATAGAGTCTCTGCACATTCTGCCATGCAGTAATGCATAGAAACAAAGGTTAAATTCATTTTAACCTACTTGCATTGCAGTGGTTGCATCAAGTTGCAGCCGAAAGTGATTGATATATATCTGCACTGCATTGCAGTGAAGTATGAACTGACCTTGGGAAAAAAAAAAAAGTAGCCCACTAACACTGCGGTCTCACAAATATGGTACTCAAAGAAGTTGCTTTTAAAGACATGAAAAGGGGTCATTCCGAGACCATTCAGACCCAATGGAGATAGCTGTCTCTGGCTCATGTCCATTTGAGTTCCCTGAGAATTGTTGGATTTACTTCAACAACAGTGGCCCAATAGCACAACATGTTGGCCGCAGCAGAACTCGACCTGCAAACTGAATTAGGAGTCGGCTGATACATCAATCGGACCGCATGTGCCCCATAATCCCACATATATGCAGTATGCATTCAATTCACACCACAACATACTTTTGTGTAGCTCTTCCTCATGAAAAAGCATTAATGTTCTTTTTACACTCGAGTGTATTTGACAAGATGTGACAAAAAAATACAATGTTTCTAATGATAAACCAAATCATTGTTTTGATGGTTTTGAAGTCATGGAGTGATTAGACAATATACCTTTAAATAAACAAAAGTTGGCATGTTCTAAGTCCTTTGCAGCCCCAGCCAGGGAGTGATCGAGAAAAACCTCCCAATCTCCAAACACCACTCTCACTCTCTCATCAATGACAATCTTCATGCGCATCATCTGGCACGTATAGCAGATTTTTCCACTCTGTGAATTCCACAATCCATAGCACTTGGAAACCCGGTTACGATGTCTCTTCACTATGGTCACCCCCGGACAACTTCACAATTTCACCATATCTCTGAAAAGGCCCCTGAAATAGTGGGGGTAAATGTTAACGAAACACCAAGGCAAGAAGAAAATTTATGGTCTTTGGGGGCATAAAAAATCCTTTTTTAAAATTCTCCCATTTCCCCCACTAACTTGAGCCTCCACATTGTCAAAAGTGATGGACAACTGTCAAATTACAGTTAAAATAGCAATTTCATGCACTTTTCATTTCATCAGGATATTATGGGCATATTAGTCTTCTTTGTAAGATTAAAATTTGAATTTTATTAATTTTGACCAAAAAACTCAAAACTCCCTAACCAAAAATTTCACTTATCCCCCTTGCCCTGCCCTAAATGTTTCTATCCCCATTTCCCACTCTCCCAATAAAAGTGCAGGTCAGAGCTGGGTACAATCAAACTAGTTTTGCCTTCTAATTCCATTATTAAGATGAGCGCTAGAGGAAAAAAATGACACTATTTGGCTATGAAAAATATGTGTTAAATAAGTGAGCCAAAAAAAAGCAATAATAATCAACATTGCACATAGCCTTTCTTTACTAAAAAAATAAAGGCTGACTCAGAGATTGAAATATAATTTGTGATATATTAAGTTGCAACGAGAGATGAAACTCAAAATGAAAACAAAAGGTAAGTTGTTATTTGCTTAATTTCAATAGAAAACATAGGCGGAATTTTCGAATTTGCTCTCTATACGAAATTAGACATTTCATTTTTTTTTAGCAAAGAACCAGTTCTCAGCTTAATCCTTTCAGATGGGGATATTTTTGAAAGAAAGCTTCACATCAGTGCAAAAATAAGAATTTACACTTTTTTTGGGTCACCTGTTATTTGAAATCTCTCGTTGCACCTTTAATTACAAATAGTCAACTAGATTGTCACCTAAAATGTTAAAAAAGTTTGAGATGAATCAGGTGTTCCACTTTGATGCAGTAAATATTTATGTATAGTATAACAGTACCATAGAATACTGTGTATAACAAAGATTATGAATCCAGAATTTTATAACAAAGTCATTGGAAAGCTCACCTTTAGAAGTGATTTTTCATCTGTATCTGGATTTAGCCGACCTACAAACAATGTGCAGTCTGAGTCACCATTGGTTGGGTTCCTATGGGGTTTGTACTTAGCCTATTAATACAGACAAAGTTTGTAATTAAATATTTTACAGCTGGCATGTCAATAGAAGTGAATGTAAACAATTGATCCAGCCCCAAATGACCTTAAATGACCTTTTATGACCTTTAATGACCTTTGACCTCAATACATGTACTTCTGTGATCTGTCATATGTTCCTTGTAACAAATATAATGTATTCCAGTATGGACGTGATTTTATGATAATTACTAGTTCATGCTTAGTTAAAAGTGACACCTAAGGCTAATGTAAAGTTGATTCCCAGTATTCCCGTTTCCCGACTCCGGTCAAAAAGAAATGCCGATCAAATAATTCATTATTCCAAATAATATTTTAATTTTCCAACTGTTTAAGACAAAACCGATTGTTTTAATGTGATCTTTACTCACAATGGATGCATTTTTAAGCACAGCCAGGGGGTAGAAGAATCGAAACGTCCATTTTCTTAAGATCACTAACCAATTTACTGTTGGTTTCCCCCGGCTCCTAACCTACTTCCGTGTGTGTTTTTCTATTAAACCACCTGGATTGACGAGGTAGTCTTTGCAAATGCTTTGCGTGAACTATATTTTAA
Organism: Ophioderma brevispina; assembly: GCA_023653785.1. Classification (NCBI taxonomy): domain Eukaryota; kingdom Metazoa; phylum Echinodermata; class Ophiuroidea; order Amphilepidida; family Ophiodermatidae; genus Ophioderma; species Ophioderma brevispina. The sequence goes on along the minus strand of JAMKCH010012068.1, from coordinate 23,639 downwards.
ATGGATCTATACCACAACCAAAAGGCCAGCACACGGCACATTGACTCGAGACTAGGTTTAGTCTCTCCGACAGCTTGCATATTGTACAAAGTTTCTTCGTCATTGACAAGTTTACACTCCAGCCTGTAGTAAAGGCTGACAGTTAAATGTGAATTCTACTGTGGCAATGGGTAATGCGCTAGTCTTTCTCAATTTTTCAAATACATGATATAGGAAATTTACTGGCAATTTTTTCGAAGGTTTTCATAAATATATATTCTAGCTATGTGTACCAAGTTTATTTAAATGAAGCCTGGTCATAAGTACTGGGTGTTTCGTGCCTAAAAACAAAGCATACTGCAGGTAACTTGGCATCAATAATTAAATCTATCTAGAAATTAATGAATACTGCTAATGAAACATTCCCGCGGACTCAGTCTGAAAAAAATGAAATGGGAAACTGGGAATCAACTTTCATTAGCCTAAAAGTGTCAAGTGAGTTTGTCATGAAGGCATAACACAGAGACACACTGCGCATGTAGCAGTAAGATCTTTGCAATTAACTTTTTGCATTTTGTCATATCTCTTATTATTTATTTGTACATGCCAATTTTTGACCAGGGGTGCAAATTAGTCGAGAATCACAGAATTGTTTCTTGTAGAGCATCCAGATATGAGAATCAATTTCTCACATTGAATCGTGTATTGAGTGTTGTCATTTCAATAAATTTGATTCTCGCAAACTCAGACAAATTTGTATCCCTGTTTTCTACCATATGTGATGCAATCTGGAATAACCTGTCTGACATTGCACTTGGTCAGTTCCAAGACCCCCTGCAAGTCAGTTTTTAAGTTATTTGTTTGAGTCACCTGGGGCAGGAAGTGGCCAGCAATAGAAGATGCAAATTACAATGGTGAACAAAAGCATTCGAATATATGTCGCGGTCCCCGGACCGGGAGTGTCGCGGATTGTGAATAGGGCCAAAGGTCACATCACTCCATCATATCACTCCACCCCGCCCCCTCCTTTCCACAAAGTTACATCATCGTAGGCCTTAAGTACGGAACTCATACGGCATGCAATATATTCAGGGTTAACATTTTGACCACAGACACATACACATATGACCAGAGTAATCCCTATGTGCCTTCTGAAATTCTTGCAGACGACACAAAAACACTGTGAATCAGCTACCCCTTGGTGGAGCCATAAACCTATCAAGCCCGAGATAGCACCCAGTGACTCGCAAAGGCAGCAGGCTGCAATGACGTGATTAGCAGCTTGCTCTCCCACACCACTCTCGCAAGCTGGACCCCAGGAAAAACCCAACCCAAACTGACCGGCCCAAAGCTCCCGACGCCACTACGGAAATGGTCCAACCCCATCCACATACACCATGCAGGTCAAAGCCTGGGCAGCCAGCTGATCACTGATAAAGTGCTGCAGTGATCAGTGATGAGGATCACTCATGCCACTGGTCTTTCCAAACATTGGTTGTCCAAGCTTTTACAGAATGATTTGGCCCCAAGGTCCACAACAGGCCAGTACGTCCTGGGCCAATGGCCAACTAGAAGGTAATCTCTCTCGTGTACACCATCTCTGGGCCTGGCTATTGTTTCATGGAGAAGGTGGTCAGACTCCTGAGCTCTTATTGCAATGGCCAGCATAGTTGCTCCCTCTAATTCCAGGTGACGAGATACCAGCAAGAACAGGCAGTTGGTCATACCTGACATCACAGTCGGTGTAAAACGAGTAGAATGATTACTCTTGGCTGTCCCAATTCCGTACCGGGAAATGGACCCCAATGGAAATAAGCTTCCTGTAGAGTTTTTCTTGGATTATCCAAATAAATCAAATCAAATTAAAAAAAATGTTCTTAAAGAAAGTACAACTTGTTGAGAGAATCATATACCTGCATTGCTCTTTCTATGCCTCTATCATGCGGCCTGGAGTCTGTGCCATCTATACTACCTGAAAATCAAAACAAAAATGAATAGTTTAATGGACAATTCAAACGCCCTACTACTGAATCATATCTGTGTTGATTTTAGGCAAAACTCTTGTAAACTCATTAATATACTACTGAAGAGATTAAAAAGACCAAATACTGGTTTTTATGTACTTGAAAATTGAAATCCACATGCACAATGTTGTGTGACCCAATTGATCAAGCTTTCGCTAAGAGAACATTTTTCTCAATTATTTTGAACATTGTGTTTTCCAGGTTTGAAATCAGGAATCTTTAAGTGTTTTTTTTTTGGGGGGCTACCATCTCTAGAGAAATGAAATAGAAAACAATAGGACCTGCTTGGTGTCTGTTGTGCACACTGGCTGGATCCAGGATCCTACTATCCAAGCTTTGGCGGCCAAGCTTCATACATAGCGCAAAACTGCCGAACGAGTCATTGGCCGAGCCTGAACAGTGACCAATTTGGTGAAGTCACTGTGCGCGTTTATAATAGATCAGTGAGTTCGAGTGGGAATTCCGTACGGATACCGACCGTTTAAATTACCTTGCTTTAGTTTAGTCGGTGGTGCATAATTGTGCTGTGCTGCAAAACTATCAGCAAATCGTTTTTAAAGACCGCAACATGAGAGGAATTTTGGGCTACATGCAGGGTCAACAATCATTCCCGGTTGTGCATTGGCTCCCCTGGTGCTACCTGGTACCGGGCCTGGTACATGTCCGCAGCTTATAAATAACGGTGACCCGGCGATTGAACATGAGTCAAAAGCGAGCCTCGTTTCAAATGGATCCGGTTTACCGTTATTCATACCAAAAATACTTAGAACTGGAGTTTTCTTCTTAACTCCAACGGATTTTGATGGAGAAAAATATTGATATCAACCATATTTCGACTTAGATATTTGTCAGGTTTAGTGCTTACGTGCTTAAACCTATGGGAAAAAACCGGCAAAAACGACGCTATCTTGGTGGCCGGCCCCCCCGCTGCTACTAGTCTTAGGTCTAAAACCCAAAACACCTGTTGTGGTAGGTGCGTTGTTTTGCTTACTCAGAGCACCAGACTTGATTACATTGCTTTTGATTTTAACATTCCCTGTATAAAATTGCTTACCATTTTTTTTGCAAATGAGTTGAACGTATTGAACTCACTACTGGAAGCATGGAACATAGGCCAGGTAAAATTGGGGACCTCAAATAAGGTGTTTAATAGATTAACTTCTCGCCTTTTTTAGTTTTTAGGGGGGGATATGCACCACTCCTTATATGATGACGGTGTGATGAATGAATGAATGAAGGTTTGTTAGACTGCGCTCTTGAAATTTTAGGGAGGGGATATGCTCCACTCCTTATATGATGACAGATGTGTGAATGAATGAATGAAGTTGGTAGAGTGCCTTGAACAAGGCTACCTATTATATTAACCCTTTTAATAGCATACATATTGTTGGTCAGTTAAAGGTGCAACAAGAGATTTTAAGGCACCCAAATATTGTGTCATAATAGTAATTTCATGTAGATTAGCCACTCAATAGATTTCTTACCTTATATTTGGCCACACAAATGTCTTAAAAGAGAGAAAAAAGGCAATTTTGATTTCAATATAAAACATAGGCTCAATTTCGTATTTGCTCCTATACGAAATTCAAAATTTCACAATTTTTGTACCAAAGAAGCATTTCTCAGCTTAATCCTTTCAGATGGGGATATATTTGATGGAAAGCTTTACAATAGTGCAAAAATCGGAATTTTTAGATTTTTTCGCAACACCTGTTATGTAAAATCTCTCGTTGCACATTGAGGTATTGTTGCCTGGAAAAAAAGTTCTTGTGACTTCCAAGAGGTGATGCAAAGTAATGCTGATATAGGTAGGTCTATATGACAGCTTTAACCTTAGAAACCATACATGCATAGCTAACAAAGTGCATCAAATGTTCTTATAGTACTGAGGACTGGATTCCTAGAGGCATAGAAGGAAATTCAATGGTGAACAATACATGTTGCATTGCCAAAGTTAAAGTCAAATATTTTATCATCTGTTTACCTTATCTTACAGACAGTGACATGTATCAGGGACAAATCACTATGTGCCACAATCTTTGGGGGACTTGGAGATCTACTTGAGCCACTGGAAGGGTCAATTTTTAATTAATCAGTTATTCGCTTTGCCACTGGTCTGCTATGCGATTAGAAATTGTTCTTCACACATGGTCCAGTAGCTAAAGTGCCCGACCCACACACCAGTTTGTGAGTTTGGGCCCCCGCTGTGGCAAACATGTTGGGCCCTTGAGTAAGGCACTTTACCTCATTTACTAATCTGTACCCAGGTGTATAAATGGATACCGGCATTATTAAATGTTGGAAAGCTAACAGAATCACTCTAAAGGATGTGTAGAAATCCCCTACAGCAACATTATACGGTGGAATCTGGCACAATCACTTAGAAAGAGATGGGCCCTCTGTTCATGTGAACACAGGTCCGTCCCTTTTACCCTTTACCTGTTCACATTACCATAGAAGAGACTTCATAGTACTCTAAGCTCTGATGGGTTTATTGGTATGTACAAGCATGTTTATCTTTCCTCAAACTCCCTTAGCAGGCAGCACAATACAAATTGAAATTGAAAAAAGGTGTTCCTACTTCCTACTATGGATTGAAATGAGATAGCAGCTAAGATACACACCTGCTTTCAGTGGGTCATAAACCTTGGCAATTGCTGTCCATTTCTCCATGTCTGGCTTGTTCAATCTATATACATGTACAAGATCAGAAACAAAGGAAAAAGTTAAATTAATTCTAACTCCCAACATACTCATACAGGAAAATACCCAGTAAACACTCATAGGAAAAATTAGGAATCACTAAATGCTCGGGAGCCATGCATTTAAAGGTGCAACGAGAGATTTCACATATCAGATGTCCCTAAAAAATTGAAAGTACTGATTTTTGCCCTGATGTAAAACTTTCCATCAAAAATATCCCCATCTGAAAGGATTAACCTGAGAAATGTATCTTTTGTGAAATTTCTAATTTTGTATAGGAGCAAATACGAAATTCAGCCTATGTTTTATATTGAAAATAATCACCCTTTTTCTCTATTTTAAGACATTTCTGTAGCCTAATACAAGGTAAGAAATCTATTGAGTGTCAAATCTATATGAAACTACTATTATGACACAGTATTTGGGTGCCTCAAAAATCTCTCGTTGCCAGGGCCGTCGCTAGACATTTTGTCAGGGGGGTGTAAACTGAAATGTTATTGCCACAGTAAGAGTCCTTGGAAGCGTAGTGAGCATATAAAACAATGCAACTAAAGGCATGCGGTTCGGGCCCACTTTAAGTAGATGCCCTTAGAGACCATTCTTCGTTTGAACCAATCTGCACACAATGGCACAAACCGGAAAGCCCTGAATGGGTGGAGCCCAATTTAGGGCCCCTGGCCTGGTGGGGTGCAGGAGACAGAGCAGCCGGTGGTCCAGGGAGTGGAGCCCCTGGAAGCTCTTGGATTTTAGCATTTCAAAACCCTCAAGATGGCCACTTTTTGAGGGGAAAATTGTAATCAATTCAAAGAAAAGACTCAGTTTCTAACTTTGCTCACTGAAAGCGGCAGCATATAGGCCTAAAGCTTGTACTGCCGAGAGGAACTATACACATAGCGAGCGGCAATGTCTTTAAGGGTGAGGTGTAGGAGCAGAGCCCCTGCCGGGGGTCCAGGGAGGCAAAGCCCCCGGAAGCTCTTGGATTTGAGCAATTCAGAACCAATTTTAAATATGGATTTATGCTAAGTCTGGAATTCAATCTTATGTCCGTTCTCTTTTTGTTTCTTTCTTCCCTTCTTTTCTATCTTTCTTTTCTCTTCTCTTTATTTCTCCCTCTCTCTCACTTCTTCTCTTTCTATTTTTTTCTCTCTTTTTCTTCTCTTCTTTTGAGGATCGCTGGGGGTGTTCCACCTTCTCTCAACCCCCCCCACCCCTATTACGACGGGCCTGCTCGTTGCACCTTTAAATGCCACCTGGCCTGCATAAATCCTTGATAACTATTCCTCACAAGAATGTAAATACCCCACAGACAGGCATTAGCCCTTGGAGGTATGAATTCAGTATTCTGCCACCACATCCTTCAACATGCAGTTTATTCCGTTGAGGCTGCCAAATTCATAGGGTGATGGCACAATACTATATTCTTTCCACATTTGGTTTTGAGGGCATGTTATACATAGTTCAGGACCCTAGACTTCTATTTCTAGAAATCCTCATGGCTTTTGCATTTGCTGGCATTGAATTTCATTCCCCATAATTCAGCCCATGAGACTAGCTTGTCCAGATCTTTTTGAAATCGCTGTCTGTCATCTTTGGACTGCACACGCCTGTAAATGATGCAGTCATCTGCAACGACAAAATATCATTGCTATGTCATTGATAAATGCAATAAAATAATGTTGTCCAAAAACTGTGACCCGTGGCACACCACTCAGAACTATACATGTCTCACTCAGATTTCTGTTCATTCACTACCACTCTCTGATGAGACTGATGTTGTTGGGTTAGGAATGCTTGGATCCAATCTAAGACCTTATCCCTGCATGCCATAGTAGTTAAGCTTCACAAGTGTTGGTGAGGTACAATGGGGTTGACGGTTTAGCTGCCGACAACTCGGCCCTGGGACAGGTAGTACTGGTTACCAGGTTACCAGTAGCAGGCCCTCAAAGGAAACCTGACCTGACCACATAGAAATTACATAATCGGATAAAAAGTACTGCCTTGTCTTGCAGGTTATGTTCGCATATCCATGCCAGCAACAAAAATACTAAAATATGAATTTTGATGAATTTTTTTGATGTTTCACATTAGCAAATCGCTGCTTATCCCTCTAAGAATGTGAACATACACAAACTATAGAGGGAACTGTTCATGCAGTATCAAGCTGATAGCACCTGTACAGCACTAGTCTTGCTTCACTTTGTGGTTCAGACTTTAAAACTAACTCTAAGAACTTCTAAGAACAAGGGGTGTAAGTTTGATTCATGGACTATCCTATATAGCAAAACACCAGGTTTGGTCGACACACCTTAAAGCACAAAGAGCATTTTGTGGAAAAATTACAACCTTCCCATATAGTAAAGAATAGGAGGTCAGTTGGGGCCACATACAAAAGTGTACATTGTACATGCACTGTCACAACTGCACACATGGGACTTTGGAGCATTTTGGAACAAAGTTTTTGTCTGTAACTCGGCTCATACTTGGCCTACGTATTTCATTGACCCCTCATTTTAAAGGTAAGTTATTTTCCTTTCAGTGAAAACACTTTCAGATTAAAATAATGACCATACAAAATTTGTGAAATATATATTCTTAGCTAGGTTAATGAGTCTGGGGATAATTTGCTGGCTTTAGATCCCTTTAAAATAAATATTATTTGTGATGAACTCTTGACAATGGAAATCCAATACGCAATTCAACAGACGCATACCTGCCAAGTGCCAGAGACTATAACGTCTCATTGCTAGAGCCTAGCACATCTGAGCGAGGGTGCTATAACTTTGACTTCATAATTATGTCCTATGATATTGGTTACTTTGGTGACTTTAGTTTGACATTACCAATAGTCTAAAAATAGTTTTTTGACAAAAAACACTAAAAAGGGCCATTTAAAAAAAATGCAATTAAAACCAAAACGGACAGAAATTACAGCACAGTGACCTATGGGACCGTGGGAAACAACCAATTGCTCATAACACAAAACCACAATCGGGATCAACTCAGATTTTGTGAATAAGTTTCTCGGGGATATCTAGTGAACAATGAAAAAACAGAAGGTGCTGAAATCACGAAATGCACCTTTAATAAGGCTTAAAGGCACTATCAGTGATTTGCTCAACAGAAAATTTAAAAAAATCATCAAAAAATCATTTTTGCTTGTCTGTAGCAAGTATAATAATAATAATAAAGAGTGCTTTACACCAAAGTCTCTAAGCACTATGGTAAAGACATAAATACAAAAACATGAGTACATAAAACATGAGAACAGGTGTACATGTATCACCAAATGCTGTAGTAAACAGATGAGTTTTCAAAACAGATTTGAATTGACCAAGAGTCTGAGATTCTCTGATATGATGAGGTAAATTGTTCCAAAGTTCTGGAGAAGCATGGTGGAAAGAACGACGACCATAAGTAATGGTGGAAACTGATGGAGAGATGAGGTTGAGCTTGGAGGAGGAGCGAAGATTGCGAGATGGCTTATATACTTTGATCAAGTCAGCTAGGTAATCTGGACCAAATCCATGAAGACATTTGTAAGTCAAAAGAAGAACTTTGTATATAATACGATACTTCACTGGAAGCCAGTGAAGTCGGCGAAGCACAGGAGTGATATGATCGCGAGAGCATGAGCGGGTGATAAGTCTGGCAGCTGAATTTTGAATTGTTGAAGCTTGGCAATTTGCGAATCAGGAAGACCATACAGTAGACTAAATCAAGATGGCAGTTAATAAATGCATGAACTAAAGTTTCAGTTGATTTTTCATCTAGATTATTCCTGATACGACCAATTTTGTAGAGAGCATAAGAGGCAGAACGACAAATATTATTGATGGAAACAATCATGTGGATTTGTTAGAGACTATGACACCCAAGTTACGCGCAGATTCAACAGGCTGAATAGGAACATTGGCAATATTAACAGACGATAGAGGTGATGTTTTTCTGAACTTAGATGTGATGTGAAGAACATCAGTTTTTATCTTCATTCAGCTTCAAATCGTTAGCTGAGGACCAAGCCTTGATGTGTGCGATACATTGTTCAAGTTTGGGAATAAGAGTAGCACGATCAATGTGTTTCAAGATGACATAAACTTGGGTATCATCAGCATAAAGTGTCCTAACATACCCCACAAGTGATACAACCAAAAGCAGCCTAATAATAAGGACAACTCGGATATTTTAGTCATTACGGTACTGTCCTTACGGACACTTACTTGTCAACACGTAACTAACATGTAACTGAATGGAGATTCACATCTTTGAATACTGCTATTTTCTTCCTTAAAATTGTTGTCAGTTATTCAGTTGAAAAAAATACCTAGAGACTTATTCTTATCCAAATGCAAGGAACTCGGACAATGAGGACTCGGACTCGAACACTTGGGACTATACTTGGACTCGAAGACACCGGGCTATTACGTGACTCGGACGAGAGGGACTCGACTACAACACTGACTCTCAGGGTCTCTATCCGTCAACTGGCGCAGTTGCCAGTTGATGGATCATGGGATAGAGTTTCTCGATCAACTTGCTTGTCATACTTTCCCTTTGGTAGCATTATTCACTGACAGCAACTATAGAGGGCAGTGTTTTTGTCACTTTATTTATGATAACTTTTGTGACCACCATTTTTCACTGTGTAGAGAGTCCTATAGAGAATTACCTTAATTTGCCTTGATGCTGAAGAGGAGTCTTTGGTCTTAGGGTTTTGACCTTATTTTTGAAATCTATGGTATGACTTCCATGCTTTAGTAGGTATCTATGCAGTTCCAATAATTGTAACTTATGGCATCATCTTTTAAAATTGGACATAATCTTTGGTGCCATAAGTTACAACTGTTCTGTGGAGTTCCAATGCCATTTAAAGTTTGAGATGTTTTGAGATGTATATTTACTAAATAAAAAGAAAAATTAATTTTCTTTTGACATACATAGCATCTCTAGAGTCTGTAGAATATTGTCTTACCAATTTGTAACCCATACTACAATTTATTCCACAAAAAGTTGATGTCAACATGTGCACAGGCTGCCAAATTTGGAAGCCCAATGTAGACACCAAGAGGGTAAGTTTCACCAGAAAATTTCATAATGTGAATTTCAAATCTTGAAAAATGGTTATTACATGATGTAGAAGACTCTCAAGAATGCCTACAATTTAACATTTATTGCAAATAATGATTATTTAAGCCACTTTGCAGCGGTAAGATGTAAGTTAGAGCACAAGCTTCTGTGTATTCTTGGCTTAAATGGCATTTTCACTACAAAAAACTCGTCATGAAAGATAGTATCATATGATCAGACAGCCCATATTAAAAGTGAGGGATGAATTTAGTATCTGCCACACTTAAAATTTGGCACCTGAACATTGCGGTTTATTCCGTTAAGTGGTTGAATTTGTAGCCGGGGCAGATACTAAATTCTTTCCAAGTGAAGGACATCTAGTCATGATCATCAGGACTAGTGGCTTTTTCATGAAGTGAAGCGGTTTTCAGAAACCTATCGGAAGTAAAACCTGCTCTGGTGACTCTCTTAACTGTTAAATATGCTGAATTCCGCACCAAAGAAGTGACAATGGGTCACAGAAACTTATGTGATACACAGCACATGACAAGTACTAGCTCGTTCAGGAAGTGTTGAGAGTATTTTCCAGATCCAGACTTTAACCATACGCACACCTATCCCTCTCGTTAGTACCAATAGGTACCCATATACTTACCACCGACTGCCATAGAAGGTCAATGTCAATAGAATTCCCATTGAGTGTGGATGGAGCAAAATTTTTCACCTAATTTTCTCTGAAAATGATAAATGCCTGCAATAATTACTCACAATATCCATGTTCTACAATGTACGGAGAACACTAGTTCTGCTAAGCATAACTCCACATAATGTCTTTAACATGTTGTCATTAACGGATGTGGAGTTTTGCAAAAACACATGGAATACCTTTCCCCTGTTAACTACCTCAACTTTGTTGATCTGAAAATCCCTCTAAATGTACAATATATCCCTGTTTTCACTATCAAACACAACTTGAGATCCTATATAATGCGATGACATTTGTGAAAAAAACTTAAAAGAATTAGAAATTAAAAATTTTGAAGAAATTGTGACTACAATCACTTCTCACTTCTGCATGAGAAAGGTTGTTTCTCCGGAAAATGATGGATTTCTACTGTTTTAAAACAAATTTTTGAGGATTAACTATTTCAAAAGGTAATTTATTATCTAAGGAACATATATCAACTCGATTCTAAATTGCTTTTGATATTTTGTACGTCTGCAGTCTGCAAAGTTGGCTCTTTGAAATGGCCTGCTCATGCTGGTAACAGGGGAAAGGTATTCCATGTGTTTTTGCATAACTCCACAGTACATACATTAATGACACCATGTTAAAGACTATGGATGTGTGCTTAGGCACCTACGAGAACACATCAATGTAATTTTATCAGATAGAGAAATACAATCAAGGTAATGTTAAGCAGTATGAAGTACATTTTGTTGTTAAATCTTCATTAGAAATTTCAATTTCGTGTACACTCAGGTTGTAATTCAGAGTGTGTGACTCTAATAGAAGAGTCACTGTTGGTGCTACCCTCTTCCGTTTGGCTTCAATCAGGGAGCGTTGAGAGTATTTTCCAGATGTCCAGTCCGTAGCATTGCCGTTGCGTCCGTACCTACCACCCCTACGGTAAAGGAGATATTAGGGCTATCCCTGTTGGTAACGCCACGGCTTTAGAAAGGGTGGGTTTTAAAAATTCTAACAAATTGGTAAAAGGGTTGGATACTGGATTTTATTGCTATAAGGGTGTTTTGTAAAAAGGGTGGGTCATAAATAAAGGATTGGTTCTGTTAATAAAATGCACATTACTATCTTTGCATCATGGTTTTGTCATGATGCATCCCAAGTTGAAATAAAGGGAGTCGATAACCATCCAACAAGTTGAGTTACCCCTTAATTCAAATAAATGCAGTTTTTTTTGGGCAAAAAGGGATTTCAATTGACAAAAATTGAAATTATATACCTCATAGATAAATCCTACTTAGTGGTAAAAGAAACATTGTGTGACAGCGTAGAATTATAAAAAGGTGGTTATTACTTTCATCTAAGGTTGTTTTCATAAAAAGGGTGGGTTGAAAAAAAAGGTGTGGGTTCAAACACCATGGCACTGCCAACACATGTATAGGGCTATCTGTGGAAAAAAGCCAGAGCAACCTCGGGTTAGACAAGTAAGTTGACAAGTACAAACTTATGGTTTTTATGTGATGCATTTTGATTTTCGATTGTATCTCTGGCAAAATTGTTTACACTAAAAGTTAATTGACCCCTCTCTAAGTCACCACAAAATACATGCTCTACTTAAAGTGACAAGATGAGATTTTTTAGGATATGATCCCAAATTCCAACCTGATCGGTTGTAGACCCCCCTACCAAGAACATTTGGAAGGTTATGACAAACAGGTGGCAAAAAAAAAACCGACACCTTGTTTTGAAATTGCCCTGCTATCGTAATAGTTCCCCCTAGAAAGCCATGCTTTGACCAGGCGGGTGACACGTGTACAAATGCCCATAGACAATTTCGACTTCGATGGTAATAGCGCCCCCGTTTTCGATAAGCTACCTAATTAATTATGCTAAACGTCTCACATGACGTCAACCGGGGGGATGACGTTGCGTAATCGCGCCGCGCCTACGATGGCGAACTATAAGTACAGGATTCTGCAGATCAGTGTGCAGTACGAATCCATTCTCTGTCGAGTGTCTATCCCGATTTTTTATTTAGGATCCATGCTTTGACTTTCTTGGAAGCACGACGAAAAAACTACTTAAATCATCATCTTATACATAAAGACGGCGTATTCGGCTTATTCACTTAAGGTGTGATCTAATACATCGGTTACGCATTCCAATATGTAAAAAACCTAGGTTCGAGAAAAATTGGGGGTGCTTCTTTTTGGTTAAAATTCTCTCAGGCTCAGGCTCAGCTCATGTCTCCTTTTTAAAAGAAAAAAAATCATAAACTTATAACTGAAAATTCAGGAATAATGCTACCTTTTGGGCCTTTGGTCCTAACAGAGATGAATCATCCTGGTCATGGATGAACTGAACGTTACGGTAGGTGGCGTTTCATATGGCTAATGAAATCTGTTGGCAAAACACTGACTTCTTTGCAATGTCAAGACTTTGAGTTTGACAAAAAAAACAAAATTAAACCAAATATCAATTGTCTATTGAAAGCCCGTATGCCTCTTATAAGCCAGGAGCATAAATATTAATCCTGAAAAGAAAAGCTAACATTTTATTTTTTAACATGTGAAAGTAATTTTTTCTAAATGTATTAAAAGAAGGCCATAAAAATTTAGGGTGGATTATTTCGTTTTATGTAAAATGACCGATATAGGCCCTACATTATTGCATTTACACTCTCCGTTAAGTGGTATTAGATAATTTTCCAACCGGCGGTGATTAAAATTTTTGGTTTTTCTTTTCAAGATTCATCTCACTTGCTACGCCAGATGGCGAAAACCCAGGGCGGAAACCCACCCAAAGAAAGTGGTGTTCAAATTGCGCGAGAGTCGATGTCCCACACAGACAATTCTTCAATTCCATTTCCCCATATTTCTTTGGAAGTTATTGACAAATGATTCTTGAAGTATGTTATCAGGTTGTGATTTATTCAAGCTTATGACAAGAAAAGACTACCCAAATGTTCATTCACGGGGTATTCAAGAGTAGCGCCCCTGTACTGCGAGCTCCCTATAACAGGTCAATGGTAAAAGGTCGTGAGGTCGAGAACCGAAGAAAGCACAAATTTTTGGGTTTTGTTTTTCAGCTGGAAAGTGAGCATGTGAGGAATCTCGGCTTGTGTTGATGTTCTACGGCGTTTAAGTTTATTTTTAAACTGTGTTTAAAATAGGTGAAGTGAAGTATGCATGTGTTCAATCGACCCTTATTATAATGCAAGCTAAGACTCGAGTAAGAGTAGAACCACCATCCTTTTAGGTTTGGAAGAGTATATGGAATATCGTATTGCGAATTAGTATGGGGTGCCAAGTTAATTCGAATTATCGTATGTGAATTAGACGGGTTGCAGTTATCGCATTATTATAAGTGAATTGGAACGGGTTGCCAGCTTATCGTACTACGATTAATGCGAATTTGATAGGGTTGCCAGCTTATTCGGTTACAATCATGCGATGAGATGTAGTTAATTAGCTTATTTGCATTATCGTAATGCTAATTAGCAGCTATTCGTATTATCGTAATGGCGGATTAGAATCGTTTGAGGGTATTCCCATTATGGTAGTGCGACTTGGATCGGGTCAGTACAAATCCCTGTATTCTATTGCCGGGTTCTATTGCAGCTATGGTGGAGGTAATGCGGGACGATGCGGGGTGACTGCACGTTGACCGTGCGAGTGTGTGTGCGTGCTTGTGAGTGGGGATCGGGATGTGTTTGGTGTTTTGTTGGGTGTGTGTGGTGTGGTGGGGGGTGCATTTTGTGGGTATAATTCTATGTGCCGAGATGAATATCAATGAATCTATGATAATTTATCCACAATTTACGGCGAGCGGTCAAGATTCAAAAAGTGTTTATTTTTCGAGTAACCCCTCCCCTCGGTACAACCAAACACAACACTTTTATTCAAAGGCCAATTATATAGGATTTATGAAACTGATGGTTGTGTGTGGTCAAAAATTTGGTGGCAGGGGTGTTTTTTTTTTGACAAAAAAACCTATTTTGGGATGCTTCTAAAAAGAACGAACGAAAAAAAAAAAAACATGATTTTTTAATTTTAAATCCAAAGCACAAAATTCTGATACATAAGTACCTTTTTGTTTAGATCTACATTGTAACATTGCATAAAAAAGGCCAGGTGCCCAAAAGGTGAGGTGGGTGAGATTTTTGCTGCACAAAATGCAGTAGAAGGAGTTATTTCTGGGGTTTAGAAAGGTAAAAGTTTTGGCTAAAATCAACAAAATAGTAATTTTCCTTAAAAAAAATGGACAAACACCACAAAAAAAAAAAATTTTGTATGTAAGTAACATCATGATTGTTGATAGATTATATTCGGTATATGTTTGCAGTGTCCATACAGACGTTGGCAGCTATAGTTAAACTAACATTGGCTAGAAATGTGTTTTTTGACATAAACAAAAGTGCCAGTTTGCTGAACAATTGAGAAAATGATATACTATCAAAAATATATTTTCTCTCTTCTGATTTTCCTCTGCCAAATAACTGAAAGATTAAACTGTTGTAATTGATTCACAAAAATATAGTCCTTCTCAAAACAAAATTGGTGAATGGAATTTAGTTAAGAGTTCCAATTTTTGGGGCCTAAATAAAAAATAATGAAAAAGCATTTTTGGCAAAACGTTATATGTGATATACAATGATTACTTTTTTTCTTTTCCTGGCACAGCTACATACAAAAACATTTACATTCAGGCTTTCACTTATTACCTCCGCAAATTTTTGAAAGTTAAACTAATTAGCAACCCGAGGGGCCCGTTCCCCACTGATATTAAAATTCCAAATTTCTTAGTAAGTCAAAAGAAATGAAATGTGTTTAAAATGGGCTCGAAAAAAATCAAAATGCTCATGACCCTACTGGAAACTAACTTGTTATTTTTTTGGCCTTATACCAACCGCATTTTCTTTTTTATAAGGTTTCAACAGATGTGTACGTTTTCTTGTTTTTTTTTGAACTGGTCAAAGAAAAAAGTTGTCCACGATGCAATAAAAATAATTTCCTCCGTGTTGCGCATACTTTTTCGACTAACAATAGCGCAAAGCTTTAGGGTCTTGGCTTTTGTAAGCTGAAACAACCGGTACTTTTTTTTTATTTTTTTTTTTTTCCGAAGAAAGTTTTCAAGACCTTTCCATGTGTCAGATTGTTACACAGGTCAATCACACTTTTTGAGTCGATTCCCTTAACCCATTTTTATGCATTTCTATGTATTGGCTTGTCCTTTGATTTGGTTGGCTGCTGCACCTTTGCATCCTTGCTATGGCCCTGTCCTGCAATGTTCGATTCGTTTTTTCCATAATTTATTTTGTAAAGTGCTCAATATAGATGTATCATCAATATATCACTGTTATATGTCACACACAATTGAAATGCTTTATTAATTTTAACAAATTGCATTCACTATTAACTTATTTCTCAGTTGTATCTCGAAAATTTAATATATAGTGGGACCCGTTTTATTCAGGTAGGGGTAAGATAACATGGTAAGAATGCATTCACATAAATGTAGAGGAGGGGAAACAATAAAGAAAAATTGAGGGAAAGTCTTCTGAGGACACATGAAAAAAAATTGAAGAAGGCAAAGAGGACAGACAGGGGGTCCACCTGGAGAAAGGAAAGGCAAAGGGGGAAAAAGGACCATTGTCCCAAATAGGAGTCGTCCAGAAACAAATAGTCAATGCTTTTTGCCAATATTGATTCATACAATGCTTCCATGGCAGGTGTGGTCCCAAGATAATGCCAAGTTTTTTTTGGCATTAATTATACTTTTTGCAATTTTGGTGTGTTTTGAAGAGCTTCCTATAAAATCCATTTGATGAATGATTGATGAAAATGCTGTAAATTTTGTACCCCCCGATAGAAAGGACCTGCCTGTTCACTGTTAGTCCTGTATATCAGGAGTGTAAGGATTTTTAATCATATGGCAGGTTTTAAACTGGATTTCAGAAAAGAAAATGCCCATTTCGGACATAACCCAATGCCCATAAATCTAAAGGATTCCATATGGTTTTAATTTAGAATGAAGATCTTCCGTAAATGGAAATTCATCTTCGACCTCATTTAAAGAGCAAGATTTACATACGCTCTAATTTCTTAGATTAAAAAAAAAATCTATTAGATTTATATTTCAGTCGTATTTGTTATTACAAATTTTTAATCTAATCTTGAATTTGTCCTTATAGCAAATCCAATTAGATGAATTTTTAATCTAAGAAATTTAGAGAGTAACCTTTGGCTCTGGATGAATCTTTATTAAAGAGACCCCTTTTTCTCAGTATTATTAGTGAATGGACATCTCCTAACCCAGTAAAAGTGATTTGCAGCATGCCCGACATGAATATGATGTAATTATCCAAACAAAAAATTCATCTTTGAAAAAGACAATATGACCAAAACAAATCCGAAAATATGAAAAATGAAAAAGCAAAAACCCTAAATAGCTTCAAAGGGCAAAAAACCCAGATTTTGCGAACGAACGAGAATATGTTAGGGTTTTTTTTGTGCCCCGAAAATAATATTTGTTTTTTTCTTGCCCGCAAAAGGGTTCAAATTTCGGAAAAAAGTCCACTTTTGCCATTATTTTGCAAAGCATACAAACTTGTAAATCGCACCAGTTTTTTTGTTAGTTAACGTAAAAATCACACAAAATTATGTGAAATTTTTTTTCTGTCGGTTCGAAATTCTGAACCAAACAACATAACAACGACAGGTAGCTAATAACACTTTCTACTTCCACAGACAGATTTATCAAGTTTGTACAATGTTATATTCCTGTTACAAGCGCAGTGGTTATTGTCCATTAATAGTATGTATGTGAGTTGTAAACCTTCTTTTTATATCCAAGTGATTGTCTAGCCTGGGGTAAGGGAAATGCCAAATTAACCAATTTTAAAAGTACTTCTTTGCCATTATTTTAGCAAAAGCATACAACATTTTTTTAAAATCGCACAAGATTTTTTTAGATAACGTTTAAAAAAAAATATCACACCTATTCCCATAAAATCACCAAGATTCTGCTAAATCACAAAAATCAATCAAAATTTTTAAACGCGCCAATGATTTTCCTAATTTGCCAGAATTAGCTTAAATCACACAAGATTCTGATAAATCACAAGGTTCTTTTTAAAATCGCACACAATTCTTTTAAATTGCACAGAGTTTCCATAAATCGCAACAATTAAAATCCAATCGCATAAGAATTTGAAAATTTGGCAAAACTTCCTTAAACACATATGGCTGAATTGAGCTTTTGAGAAATGATAAAAAATCTTGGAGGAATTTGGAGAATTGATGAGTTTCACAAGATCATCTCAAATCGCATAAAATTTTCAAAGAATCACGGTTGAAATACATGTATCTTTAGATTTTCATAGACTGATAATTGCGATTTAAAACCCCAACCACTTTTCCTCCCCCCTGACATGGGCTTTTGTTAAGCTGTTTTGAGGTATGACATATATGACTAGTCTCTAAAATCTACTTAGATGGACATGTTTACACAGATTTCAAATCAATATTTCTGCCCAGAAATGCATGTTTTGACTAATTGGCCCAATTTGACATGTGAACAGAGACCGAAACTGAATGCCAATGGTATTTCAAGTATTTTCAGCTATATTTAGAGCATACAAAACATGGATGTTTGTTAATGTGTAGCTAAAGTTTAACTATTATTCGGGTTTTTTTAGAAACCTATTTGAGAGAAACGTATATTTTCACTCATAATTCACAATAAACACATGAGCTTCGGAGGTCGTAGAGAAATAGATAATGTCTTATATAAAGCAAGGCATTTTTGGCTAAAACGATTAAAGTAATCCAACCCGAAAGAGTAAACATACTTTAAATATGCCCCCCCAGGAAGCTATGAAGTGAAGAATAAGTCTCTGTAGAATATTCTAAGCGAAAATTTGATAAAAACAACAGTGTCCAAGATATGAATCTCCATCCATTTAACGCGTGTTTGTAGTAAGTGGTTTTGTGTCCTTATTAGGTTCTTTTTGTCCTAAACTTTGGGTTTATCGTAACTAAACTTGTTTACGAACATGCTAATCTGATTTTTGACGATTTGTTTTTCGATTTCGTTTGAGCAACTATCATATTGCTCTCCTGTTAGCCTTGTTCCCAGCTAATTTGGCCCTTTTCACTGCCATTTTCTTCAAAGTGCTGGGTACTTAAAAACAATATGGAGCAGCAGTCCCCGAATAGGTCGTTTCCGTTAACCCTAAGTAACCCCGAATTACCTTGTAAATCTCATGTGTTTACCCACGTAGACCGCTTTGTCTCAATGTACAAGCAACCTAGTATCCAAAGGTGTGATACTAAATGTTTACAAACACGGCGGGCACGCAGACACCGAATTATCCGACATAGGGAGGTCTTTCCGATTGCATTGGACGACCTTAAATGATATAAACTTTGTAATTTACAGTACTGTACAAAATAGTAAAATGAAACTTTTGAATAATTGCCATTTTTAAACTAAAATTACATTGTTTTTAATCAAATACAAATACCTGCTTTTTTCTTTCCTGACTGCTTTTTGTAAAACAATGAAATCAAAATCAAAATCTACAAATTCATTAACCCACACCCCACTCAAATTAGTGCTTTAATCCGTGTGTAATTTCTTCCCCTTTTTCATTTTTTTAACCAAAAAGTGATTTCTTTGCACTTTTGGAGGACATAAACACCCTGCAAAAGTTTTTAACAGGCTATCCCGAAAATAGAGGAAATATAGACTATAAAACATGATGCTACGACGTAAACTGTGGTGGCTTTTTGTCTAGTTTCCTTAGAGAAAACCTAATGTTTTTCCTAATTTTTTAAGCCAAAAAGACCTTTTTTCCCCCAAACAACCCAAATTAATACCAACTTTTTACCCAAAAATACATCTTGACTATTCATGCAACTATAAAAGAAAGAGCTATGATTAACAAAATCCACCACAATCAGATCTAGGTTTTGGCTTAAAAATAAAAAAAAAAATCATGATTTTCTCTTATTTTTAGCCCAAAATAGAGTTTTTTTTGGCAAAAAAAACACCCCCTGCCACCAATTTTTTACCACAAACATTATTTTCCGTAAATTTACATTCATTATCAATTCGAAAAAGTGTTGTATTTGTTGTAAACCGAGGGGAGTGGTTTCCGACCAATTTGCAGTCTTGACCGCTCCACTAATGGCTTTTAGGAAGATTTTGAGGATTGGTGGCCCACTTGGGGGTGCCGAGTCGGGAGGAAAGGGAGATTTCCTTTCCCAATTTTTTTTTATCTATGCCCCCCCCCAGTTCCCCTCCCCCGGCTAGAAGAAAAATGACGGTTTTTTGGCAAAAAAAATCAACAAATTGTGGGCAATATCAGCGAGTTTGGGGGCCAAATTTGTTTAAAATTCTGAACTCTGTAAGTTTTCCGCCACCAAAAAATAACTTTCCCCTTTTTCCCCCCAGAAAAAGTCTGGGGAGGGGGAGCCTTGGAATTGATGTATTTGTTAAAAAAGTGTAATATTATCCGCATGGGCTCAGCCCTTGGGGGGGGTTCTCAGGGGTTGTTGGGTACGCCAGGTATCGTTCCAGGGTAGCCTGAAGGTGACCGCCTAACGGGACCAATTTTCAGCGAAAATATACACCTAGAAACGGTACAGGTTTTTTTGCGATTTTCAGTTGAAAATATACCCCTAAAGGACCATTTGCAGTGAATTATACCCTTGCGGGACCTGTTTCTAAAATATGTGAATAAAAGATTACCTTTACATACATAAATATCAGAAAAATTACACATTTGGGGGTTATTTTGCGATATGGTTTAGGTGAATTTATCCTATTTGTATCTTTACCAGTCACAATCACAACTGATTACCCCTAGCGGGAACTAGAACTTGATTATTCAACGGCATAACTTTGTAATTAATGGCCACTCACCCTAAGTCCTATAGGGTTTAGGGGTAAGGTAAGGTGGTTATGATTAGGGGCAAGTCTATTCTAAAGTTACTCCAAATAAAACTAACTCCTTTCAGCTATGCCAGTCATGATTGAATTATGAATTTTTGGTTTTGAGAGAAATGTAGCAATATGAAAAAGTTACACCCTATAGCAGATTTTATTAGAGAATAAAAAATAGAATTTTTTTTTGGCATCTACAATGGTAGATGGTGTCAATTGGATAGGCATCCTATATTTTGAGTGGTGGACAATAAAATACCCCCGCGGGTAATACCCTGCTCGAAAGTCACAAGAGTTATACGACCCTGCATTCGGGGATTTGCAAGTGGGGGGGGGGGGGGGGGGGGGGGGGCCGTATGTGGAATAGTGAACAAGTTGCATCTAATCCGCATTACAATAATGCGAATAGAAGCTGGCAAAGCCCATCTAACTTCGGATTAATATCGTAACGCGAATAACGCTTCAACCCGATCTAATTTCGTCATACGTATACAATGATTGGAAAATCAGATTAAATTAATTGAAATAATAACCATCATATTTGTGCGGAATGATTATTTAATAAAGCGATGATTGTAGGGCCGATACCGTATAAAACGAAGTCAAGAAGCAGGCAAATAATCACATCCGTAATTGCGAATAGTGGACGAGCTGCGCAATTAGCATACGATAATGCGAATAGCCACCTTCGTTTAGGTTTGCAAGGTGCAACGACGTTATGTATTCCCATTGGGGGCTTTGCGTGGATGTGCGCGATACATCCAAAAAGTTGTGACCCGGTTGGAAACTATGCTTCTGTGAATGATTTAGGCTAAAAATTGGGTTTTAATATTCCCACATGTCTAAGTTATTAAAAAATATTGCTTTTCCCCACCTAGAAGCGCTTTTTAGCAATATAACAAGTCCTATTATAAAACAGGTTTTCAGCTACATTTTCAGGTTTTTTCACCATAGGGCACTATGCAATGACGGTCACATTTTGTTGTGAGCTATCATCCACACAAACTTTTGCCATAACTTGATACAATAACGACATACAGTCACGATGACCCTATTTTTACGGGAAGCAATTATCTTTGCATTGAAGCATTTTCAACTAAAAATCTTCTACCAAAGAGAGATTCAAGTCATCCATAGTTTCTGTGATATGTAGTGATTTCATATAGATTAAACATGCAAAAGATTCCTACTTTTTATTTGGCTACAGAAATAACTTAAAATGAGAACAAAAGGTGATTTCTATATGCTATATTTCAATAGAAAACATATTGGCCGAATTTCGTATTTGCGCCTACGAAATTAGAAATTTCCACCCTTTATGTACCAAAGAAGAAACAGTTCTTAGCTTAATTCGTACACTACAGAGTGGAATAAAGCTTCTACACCGTGCCCCAAAATCAGAATTTTCACATTTTTCGGGCCACCTCTTATTTGAAATCTCTCGGTGCACCTTTAAAGGCCCTGCACACTTGATTTTAGTTCTTGTGGAGATTTTAAAATTTGATGACAAAAAAACTTGATTTAATAATAATATTATTATTTTGTGTCAATTATCGACTTTCAATTGGGACATAAACAAACTATGTTTGAGTGTTCAAATAGCCAAAAAAAGGCAATACTTCCTCTATACAGGTAAATATGTTTCAGATCATTTTGGACTGTGTACCACTATTTACCAGTAAAAATAAAACATGTTTCTCGTCCGGGTTTATGAAAAAAAGGAGGAGGAGGGGCTTTTATTTTTTATTTTCTATTTTTCCAAGATGGCCGCAATTCCATCATGACGTGGAGTTATAGGAAGGCTCCTCAGACACTGGTCGAGCACCCCAAACACTTGGTACCGCTAATTTAACCCCGTTTGGACCCCTCGTTTTCTGGTTTGGACCCCTTGGTTTCAGACTAAAGGTGGGAGTTAAAGGGCCCAATTTATCTTCCACGGGACCCCTTACTTTACATGCGCAATACCCCTGAGCATGTAGGTATCGATTATAAAGGCCTTCGTGAACTTCCGTACACTACACTAAATCCCCTCTACAACGAAAAACTTTCCGAACAGCGTACATGTACGAAAGATAGATTTAGATCTGCAAGTAAATATGTTCGTCTGTGACGTATCTCTGTTAGTTTTGACGTCACGTGTGATAGGTTAACACCTGGGAGTTGACAAAAATCTTACACTGAGTAGCACGTTTTCCAGAAGTTTTACGCTATTTCAGTATGCCAATGGATGTCTAAAATAAATATAGTGGGGACATAATGAATGGGAGAGTCTACCACTACCTGTGAATGCAGTATGAAACGGGTAAGTGTCCCGCCCGACAGTGGAATTTGAAGTATCCAAAATTTGATGTCATTTTCAGCAGGCTGGAAAGTCCTGATGATCAGGACTAGATAGTCTTGACTTTTTTATGGCTGCTGTTATCATAGACTATCTAGTCAGAAGAGTTGTGTGTATGAAAGTGCCATTTAAGGCAAGATACAACAGACAGCTTATGCCTCAACTTACAGCTGCAAAATGCCTCTTAAATATTCATTATTTGCTATAAACGTTATATTGTAGGCATTCTTGAGGGTCTTCTGTACAATCATGTGATCAGATTAAATTCACATTACATGAAATTTTCAGAGTGAAACTTAAACTTGTTGTGTCAATCATGGTGCACAAAATTTGGCAGCCTGTGTACATGTTGACACAAAAATTTTTGGGGAGAATTGAGATCGGTACAATTGGTAAGACAATATTCTACAGACCTAGAGATGCTATGTATGTCAAAAGAAAATTATTTTTTTTCTTTTATTTAGCAAATATACATCTCAACATTCACCTAATGCATGGGAATCCACAGACAGTTGTGGAACTTATGGCCCACCAAAGATTATGTCAAAATTAAAAGATGATGATGCCATAAGTTACAATTATGGGAACTACAGGCTGGAATCGCTTTCGTGATTTCTTTAAGTACCATACTTTCGCCCACTAACCTGCTGTGCAAATATGACACGGCACGCTGGAAACACAAGCTCTTAGTTCTGCCCGATGGTGGACCTCGCTGGATGACCTTGCTATTAAACGGTAATGCGAATGCTCAGATGAGATAAGGATTTTGAAAATTTGCAGTAGACTCAATGGACGATGTTTGTAGTCCTTGGTGAGTAATTTTATCTGAGTTGTATTGTGAAGTCAGTAAATTTGCTGCTACACAGCACCCATTTTAAGTACCCTCTTCTGCAAA
>JAMKCH010012067.1:0-39534 GCA_023653785.1 Ophioderma brevispina | reverse complement strand
AACCCCGCCACCCCTCACCCAGTTCAGCTCTGTGTGACTTACCGATCTAGGATATTGTGTTCACAAAAAAGTGTAGTGTTCAATGAAAATCAAGAAAAAATAGGTCAAATAGCTAATTTAATATGCAAAATTTAGGTACTTAGAATGCATTTTTACACTGTTGTAAATTTAATCAGTTCGAGAATATGTAACCCCCGCACCCTTCCACCAAGGTTCAGCCCTGCTAGGTCGCACAGATCTCCAGATATTTGTTCACAGAAAAGCCTCCCGACGCGCAGACGCCGACGACACACGGACCATGCTGCCATAAGGGTCTTTCCTATCGGAAGACAAAACGACCTAAAAAATGGCAGACGGTATTTCATACACGTGTAGCCCAAGGCTGTACATCTGTAATCAGGTCGCATTGCCATTAGCATAATACATAGCCACTTCTAAGAATCCGATAAGCAAGCCCCACGCCGGGCCCCACGATGTCGCGCAAAAAACAAGTGCAGGTGAACATCGTAAATTATATACGTCTATTAAAATTACTGTGGATGCTAATATGAGTACTTTACTATGATATAGTGCAAAAAAACTTTGTAATTTTAATATAACATGACTCTAGCGATATATGACAAATTTTTGTGATTTCTTGTACAGTAAAGAAAATGATTTACCGCGAAAATTAAAAACCCGCGAATACACTTTGAGTACCATAAAATCGCAAAAAATTAATCCCGCGAAAATATTCCGCTAGACAGTACCAACCAACATCAGCACATAACATGTAGAAACGTGGGAACCCAATGTGAATCAACGCATATATATTTATGTAGCCTTTTATGCTGTGATTACACTCGAAATGGAAAGTAAGAAATGCATATTATGGGAAGGACTTCATATTAACTGCTTGTAAGTTGATTGAAAAAGCGTTGTACCATATATATTAATTGGAATAGTTTGGATAACATGTATAATCTTAAACATTGTTGTGTATATATAAGCATTAAATGTGTACATTTGACAAAATTACAGATTGCTATGATGTTTTCATGACAGGAAAATTTTCTCCCCTGGACTCAATGCCCTGGTATGCCACCATGTGCACATACTTTCACCTACCACAGGAAAAAGTACCCATGTGTCTTCGGCTCAAGTGCATGATGTTCCGACTCTCTGTCTAAAGCTTTAAACTAAGCTCGTACGTTCGACATATCAAAACATTTTTGAATTCTTATTTTAAAAGTACACAGTTGCGTATTCTGGCACTGGTGCCACTTGGTCTTGTCATTAGATTATGACCCACATTGACATCTTGTACATGCAAGGGTTTGTAGTTGAAATGAATGTAATAAATGTGTTGAAGCAGAGATTAAAATACCAAGGGAGATGTGAAGCAGAGCTGTGATTCATTGATTACAGGTCAAACATATCACACAAAGGTCTGCTTTTGCTTTCTTTTGGCTGCACACAGGCCTGTACGCAGGGGGTGCGGTCGCACCCCCCCCAAATTCCACAAAAGGGGAAAAAGGTCCACTTTTTGCTGAATTTTTTGATAGAATGGGCCAAACTTTAGAGAAATTTTGACAAGAAAGTCCACTTTTCGGTGATAAAATGTTCAAAAAGTCCAAAAAAGCTCAATTTTAGGGGGTTAGGTCCACTTGCACCAAAAATTTTCAGATTTTGTTTAAAATTCAACAAAATATAAATGCAATCAAATGTACAATTAGTGGTATTTTATTGTACATTGTAGCTCTTTCATGTTGCAAAAATAAGGTAAGCTAAAATGTCCATGAAAGTGTAATGACACTATCAGTGATTCACCCAAAAAGAGTAAAAATATTTGAAATTTGCAGGAATAGCCTAAAAGTGAATGATAAATCTAGAATTCTCATAAATTACTTTTTCCAACTGAAGAATTAACAGAAAAGGACAAAAACGACAGTGTTCAAAGGTATGAATCTCCATTCAATTACGTGTTGTAGTAATTGTCCGTACGGACAGTAATGACTAAAATATCCGATTTCGTCCTTATAAGGCTGCTCCTGGTCTTATTTGAAGGGTATGTTAGGATACCTGTACTTGTTACAGACATGCAAAAATCAGATTTTTGATTTAGCAAATCACTGATAGTGCCTTTAAGGCTTTTTTGTTTTACAGAATGCAGTATAAGCCTGAAATTTTCTGCAATATTTGTACAAAAATATTTATCCCAAACTCTTGCAAGACTATACTAGACAGTGCAGTTACTCTATGACAAATTTCCATCAGCTGATTTTGAAATCGATCCAAATTTGAGACTGAATTGATGCTTTTCCACATGTCAAAATGTTGTGGTGGGCTAGTGTAACTGGACACAGATGGATGGATGGATGGATAGATGTCAGTCAGGTATCTAGCAGTTGTTTGGGTAACTGATTTAGCCATCCCACATCTAAACTGAACAGCCATTGAGCTTCAAACTTGGTTGTATGATGAGGCCCGATAGTGCTGTACACTTTCCAACAGGTTATGAATAAAGCTCATTAGCTTATTTTGAATATTTCAATAACAGATACTTGCAGTTACATCCCAGAAAAACCTTATTTGGGCAGGCTTTAGCTTTTTACTTAGACACTTTGTAATTATTGCTGCCTTCAGAGTTTAGATCTCCAATCCTCCCAAAGTTAATTTGGTGCTAATAACTAGACAATTACTGAGAAAATATGGGACGATACTAGTATTTGCTAGTTCTGACAATTTCAAAAGTTAAACTTGAAATATTGAGAGTAGGGTATTATTATGTTGTTTGAAAATGATGAATATTGCTTTAACTTTGAAGTATTTAAATAATTGTACAATTAAGCCATGTGGAAAACACTTCGACAATAAATTGTAAAGAAATTTGATGCTGCATTAAATTCTTGCAGTACATTTTACACTATAGTTGCACTTGCAATGGCTTCTAAAGTGAAAATCTTACATTGATTGCAAACGCATGTGCTTCATCGTTCTTTGACGGCATAAAGTCTGGAGATGCACATGCAAATAGCCTTTTGTTTAAATAGTGCAACTTGAGACTACCTCCCTTGAATTTCTTCCAATTGGTAGAACTGGTTTTCCACATGTGTATACTGAGCATTTCAGTATCTAGATTGTACATGTAATGCTGAGCATCATAAATGGTATAAACCGAAAGCTTATTCATTACTTGCTAATAACATTGCATCATTTGATCTGTTCAAATTCACTGACAAATCAATGTCGTAGAAGGATTGGTGGGGGCATTTACGATAGTCGAAAATTTCCCTCAATAACTTAATGTCCCAGTGACAACCATATATTATTTGTAGACTGGTACATTTTTGTAAGTTTTCAGTTTGATCACACAGTGCAGTATAGTTCCTGTTGCCATTTTTTGTGATGTCAACATATATACATTGTCAACTAGTACTAGCTTATAGTCTGTAATAATGCAATGTTATTGCTAAAGATGATGCCAGGGTGTCTTGCAAGGGTCCACCTTGGCACCCTTTGGCTTTTGAGTTATTGGGTCCGAGGGACACAATAGGAACAGTATCTAAAATGCTTCCTCCAGTCCAGAAACGGTCAATGGTTATATAACCAAAGGATGCATTATTCCAGGTGTTTGGTCAAATGATACAAAAATCTTTTGTACAGGTCAATTTTTTAAAATATTTTGTGTAATAAACAATAAGCCGTATATTCAACATTGCAATTTATATAGCAAACTATCTTTTCAACTTCTGTTTTGTTAAAGGGGAGGGGGAATGTCTTCGGGTGAGGAGGCTATAGCGATCGGGCCATGGACCTTAAGACATATGGGCTGCTTTGAATTACATAGGGGCATTTTGAAAATTTGACACTGTTAACACTTTATTCCGTTGACCTACATATCAGCATGTCACCCGTTGACTAACTTCCTCCGTTGACTTTAAAACTGGTATTTCAATAACTTGCAAAGGATCCTAGCAATACCCATGGATTCGTGCCACTAGAACCCCTTGGAAATTTTTAAACATGTGGTCTTCAATGAGGCTGCCTGAAATGAATTGCAGCTCTTTATGACAAAAAACTAAATTTGTTTCCTGTTTCGAAATAAAATACAAGATTTAAATGTAAAGGATGGTCACTGTCTTTTTTATTAGTCCTTGCAGCTAAGAAAGATGTTAATGACCTCAATATGGTGCTTTAATTTTTTTTAGGATACAAAAACCTTTATCATATAGCTGTACCTGTCAATTTTACCTTTAATCTTGGTGCTGGTGGCAAGCGACTGGGCAGATATTTTTCACAAATCCCTCCATTTAGGCTTACTGTATTTGCGAACGAGATGCCCCCCCAATTCACGCTTTAATTCTGTCATGATGCATAACGGAATAAAGCGTGTAATCCATGGCGTTTCGTTCCCAAAATACATAAGCCCTCCATTTCTGTTTGCCTCGCAGTTAATTAAAAGTAATTCTCGGATAAATACAAATGCTTTCAAATTTCAAGGTGGCTTTTACATGCCATGTTTGCGACCTCTGTCTAAAGTAGCATTTTGGTAAGAATATGCAATAGTACTTGGAACTGTAGTTTTGGTGAAAATTTTCATATACAATCTTGCAACCCAAAAAAAGGATTTTTCTAAATCAAAACTGTATGAGGATTCCAAAAATCATGGGTGTCATTTTAAAAAATGTGTTCTAGGGACAAGGGTTTCTACAGGGTCAAATATAAAAGAGGGCAAGATGTGTTTGAAGTATACCATAAAGGTATAGTTTGCCCTACCTAAGGGTTAGTACAAGCAAAATGGGTTCAAGTCCACACTGGGGTTAAAATTTGAGATTCATCCGTTTGTTTTAAAACGGTGCCAAATTGGTCGCCTTACTATATCGAACCGAAAATATATACAGGTGACATGTTAATGATAATTAAAACGGCAATCTGGCCCGTGGTCTAGGGAGATCATTGTCTGACTTTGAAAGTGAAACACAGAATCTCATATACATTTCTTATAAAGAGTCCACACACCATGAAATTATGATTTATATCAATAGAAAGCTTTAATTTTGTATAAATAAACGATAACCATAAGTTTGTATTTCCAAACTGCTACAGGTCAGTCACAATTAGCACTGAAAGATTAATTTTCCTTCCCAGACCCACATAAAACAAAATGAAATTCTTCAAATTGGGCGCTATGCCTGTGACGTCTTTAACGTATCAGGTCAATAAATAATGTCGGGATTCATAAATACTACACGCACGCACAACTGGTTGAAATCAGTTTCGTAGATCTCTCATCTTCAACCGAAATAAGTGAAAGTACCCGGCACGAGTCCAAAAATATGCAGATGAGAATCAGAATTGGGATATTCATCGTCGGATAGCTAAGAGCTAGCCAGGGTTATTTCACGGTAAGGAAATACCCCGGAGGACAACGAAGGTGATACGTACAGGGGATACCGTGGGGTAATGCATACACAGCGCAAGTGCACAAGATTTGAACAGTGTTGAAAAAGAAATCCCCACAAAATTTTTATTGAGAGTTAAGGGTAATTAATTTGAGCGGTATTCAATCTTAATAAGTACATAGTCATTGTTATTTGTGCGAGATTAGAACTTTATATGACCAAATTAAGCAGATTTACGTAAGTTTAACCTTTCTGTCTAATTTTGAACATTAAATATGCTTCAATTTTCTCTCCGACTTTTTTGCACTCAGAGGATATTGTTGTAATCATACGCAAGGTATGTTTTACATTAGAGGCGTTATTAAACAAAGCGGTTAATGGATTTTAAACCTAAACCCCATCAAAAATACGACGCAATTATGTGTGTACCCTACCCTCTGCCTGTCACGATTCACGCCGTTGTTCTGCACAAACAGAATAATACACTTACGAGCTCACGTATCTTGTGGCGTGGCCTTAACCGTGGCATAAACTCGTGTTTTATTTTCGTCCTTGGGGGTTGTTAAATTACAATTCCAAGCTTTTCAGACCAATCATTTATTAACAAGACTCTTGGCCCAGGAAATGATGTGCAGAAATATTCTTGAATGAAAGTATTAGCACAAAATGACCATTTATCAGGGGTAAATCCCCACACTAGGTGGTTCATGTTATCAGCTTATGCCAGCGCTTCTACGGCCCGTTTTACCCAATATACGTACAATTTGCCGGTCAACTTGATACAGCCTCACATATCATTTAGCAGTTTTCTGCGGAACCTCGTTTCTTCCTTTCCCCCGTTTTGATGATTTATATATGAATTTGCTCAGGTCTAAAATGTGTACAATCAATTATAAAACGTTGGTCGAATCGTGAATGGATAGTTAGCTCATACCATACAAAGCAAGCCATTGCAAGCAGAGGAATGAAATACGAATGCGCAGCAATGACTAGTTCATGACCAGCCAACGGTCAAATAAACTAAAGTCATATGAAGAGTACATATACAAAACATTAATTACACATTAAACAGTATTGCACATATTAAGTGTACTAAAGAATCATGAAGACACAGAAATAACTTTCGAGGTGTTGGTGTTTGAATGGTTGCCACGTCATGAATACACACTCACCACCACCATCAACGGACGGCGGCAGCGGGTCACACCCCCTCCTGTAGAGTCTGAGGGGTTTTTCAAAATATTAATCCCATATACATTAGCACAAGTACAACAACTTTCTCGTCTTCAGTCTCTTTCTTAATTTGTTCAAATCACATGTTAATTACATACGAATGGCGGCATATTGTTAGTAACAATGACTCGAGAGTACAGTGTTTACATTTTTGCACTGTGCTTACGTGACGGTGATTGATACTGAAATGCGTCATGCATTATAATAAGCAATTGGGCGATTTTGGGTGTATTGGAAAATACAGGGAAAAAATAAATAAAATCGTGACAGTTTTAAGCCCCCAAAGCTTTATAAAGACAGATAAAAATCGAAACTTATTATGTTCATTTCCTAAGGTACCACATGTCTTTTGAGATTGTATAATAATTCAGGTTTGTGTGGACTTAGTATGACCCAATGAAAATTTTAAAACCAGTGTAACAAAATCGGGACCATTCTATAAATAATGACCTTCAACTGTCTTGGGCCTATTGTACTAAAACAATAGGTCGTAAATATGGCAAACTATACCTTTTTAGAAACCTTATGACCAACCGAACAGGTTGGTATGTTTTAAAACAATATAAACAATTTTATTGTTCCCCCCTTATAAAACAGCCAAGAACACATTTTAAAAAATGACACCCATGATTTTCAGATTCTCTGTGAAATTCTGTATTGGAAAAACATTGGTGTCAAAATTGTATATGAAAAAATATCAATTACATTTCCCCATGTACTAAAATATACAGGTCATTGCTAGCTAACATCACGCCACACCGCTCACTAAGCTGTTTTGGATGTACCATCCAAGTATATAAGGCCCAAGTGGGCCTAATCTGACCTGCAAGTTTGTATTTAGTGTCCTTAAAGCCACTATCAGGAGTGTGATTGACGGTGTAATTGGGCTGAAATTAAAGTATACATCGGTCCTCGGACCGCATGTGTCGCCTGCCATCGCGGTTTGTAAGGATAGGTCTCGTTTGACCTTGGCATGTGACCTTTGACCTCATTAACAAATGAGGGACCCAATGTTGCACCTATGATTCAAGTTTGGTTCCAATTGAACTTCAACTTTTCAATTTAGGTCAATTTTACATTTTCAGCCTATCTTACAACTTGACCTCATGACCTTGGTATGTGACCTTTGACCTCATCAGCAAATGCGGGATCCAATGTTTCATCTACGACTGAAGTTTGGTTTAAATCCATCAAAGTATGCCAATATTACAAGCAAATGTTAACCCTTTTTCACATCAACAGACTACAGGGGACAAAGTGATCCCTATGGCAGGCGACACAAAAATCCCGAAATGAGGAAAAATCGTGAAGAATTGCACCCCTGCACTATCAATTTTTTACAAAATTAAAATGCTCATTTTGTGTCTAATTTGCTAGTGTTAGGTCATATCAACATCTTATACTTCGTCAAACACACACTGAAGTATTTTAAAGCGGTCTTGAAGATGCCATGACTGTTTTGTTTACTACCAAAGTGGGATCCCGACTTTTATTTGTAAACAATGCATAAAAATTCATTTCTTGACAAATATGGCGTGTTAAGCTCAACCACTTACAGGGGTCTTTACTACAACCATTTCCAATACAACAGTGTAATAAAAAAATGGACTTGAAATGGATGAAAATAGGGGGTGCGATTTGTTTACATTTTGAATAAATTACTAATAGTGGCTTTAAACAGACAAATTGCAGCACAAGCATTTGATTAATAATTCATTGTTGTGCACGTCAATTGCTCGCTGCGACTGGTAGTATATTATGGGCTAAACAGAAAATGCTAGAATTATAAAATCACCTTTTGAAGTAATCTTTTGGGACACCCCGTTTGCATTGCAGAGATCAACTATGGATTTAGGGATTCTAGAAAATGTAAAGAATATGCTTTTAAAGTTGAATAAAATGTTGATGGCTATTAATAGGAGTGCGCTATAAATGGGTCATTTTTGCTTTTCATTAGGTATAATAGAATACAAAGAAACCCAGCCCTATCTCAACGTGAAATGACAAAATTTTTTGCCTTGGGTCCGGGAAAAAAGTGTGCAGCGCCCTCTTCTGTCATGCCGTTTAATTTTGTGATGGGAGTGGATTTGAGCAGAATATACCTCTAATTACTCTTTTCACAGGTATTTTGTAATGCTTTTGATGTCTACTTATATGTAGATGAGCTCAAGATAGCTGATTTTGAAAGTTGCATGAAAATTGGACATTGCGTTTTCTTAAAAATTGACGTTTTAGGTGAAAATTTAGTGTGAGGGAGGATTTCACAATTGTTTCGCAACATTTCTTCGCTTTAAGTTGACAGCTACAAAGATGATACACCAAACTTGACCTGCTCAAGAAGATGTGATATGTTCTATCTCATTAGTTGTCGCCTTGTAGACTCATGATAATGTTCTCACATGCTCCTATCAAATGTACAGGGGTAAATGCAGTTCTTTGTGTACAATTGAATGGGAGATTCAAATGCAAGTTGATAAATGAGCACTGCAGACAAACTACATGTGATAAAGTACTCCAAATTATAGTGGTTAAATTTGTGATTACTTCCGGTGTTAACTGTTATAAATATAACATGTCTAATAGCAAGGCATAATGCGAAATAATCGGATGAATTAATGATGTAAAAAGCGCCTTCGCTAAATTTTGCCTAAAACGTCAGTTTTAGAAAATGCATAGTATCCAGCAAGTTTCATCCAACTTGAAATCAGCTGTATCTTAAGTCTTTTACAATATAGTAGAATCAAAAGCATTACAATAGACTGTGCAAAGAGTAATGAGGATTTCTGCTCAAACCCCACTCCCACCACAATTATGGAATAGAACAT
Organism: Ophioderma brevispina; assembly: GCA_023653785.1. Lineage (NCBI taxonomy): Eukaryota > Metazoa > Echinodermata > Ophiuroidea > Amphilepidida > Ophiodermatidae > Ophioderma > Ophioderma brevispina. The sequence goes on along the minus strand of JAMKCH010012067.1, from coordinate 30,092 downwards.
TGGTTTATCAAGAGGGCCACTGCCACACAGGTTTTTCTTGACCAGAGTAGGTAAAAATAATTTTTGTCATTCAGTGAGATAGGGTTAATAGATACATACTGAATCCCAGCCCTTATGTAAAATAATCAATAAGTAATTTTAGCCTTCCGTATGAGGTCCACTCCTACTATTAACCACAAGAGAAGATATAGAAGAGAAATGAAACATTGTTAAAATGAATGTTTGCGATCAGTAGCTGTACAAAATCTGCAATTGGAAGCAATGTATGATGGGAAGCTACTGAAAATCTCCAATAACCACGACGTGTGACTCTTGACTTAACTCAAAATAGCTAAACTTGATTATCAAAACATGGGAGAGGGTGGAGCAAGGCAGGATGGATACACGGAAAATATGCATGTCTATTCCAAAGGTATAGACTTTACGTGAGTAGAGTCAAAAAAAGTTGATTTTGTTTTGAAACAAATGGCAATTGGTGCTATTCTGTGTAAGGATTCTTAAAAAAATGTGTAGTTTTCAGCTAATAATGCCATAACCAAATTTCAAATATTGAGACATTCTGAATTACCAATATAATTATGGCTTCATACCTCAGTGCCACATAATACCCAATCATTAAGATCATTCGGAGCAAAATGGGGCGAGTCCTCATTATGTTTGACACAAACACCCCAATACCTGATGAACATCCCCATATCTCATGAACATGCCCTACCTCTCAAGTAGTATACGGAGTAACTGTGGCCTACTACCCACTATTTTGGAGCCAGCTAGCATTTCGAGAGAGTTTACATGCATTGAACTCTTATCCCTAAATCCCCTCCACATGATCAGCTGTGTCTCTAAGATTCATATAAGCCAATCTTAGTGAAGGTCTTATTGAAGTGACCACAGACTCAGTTTCTAACAAAATCTATAAATCCTTTCATTTGCTTTCAATACCAGACCGGGAAAAAGTTTTAAACACCTACGTATCATATCACAGTTACTGTGATGAGCTACAATGACATCTGTATGTTTTTGTAGCCAACCACAAGTTTTAAATCCCTTATATTATGGTGTTTAGACTTCCCTTATAATGTCAATGGGTAGAATAAGGGGGGTAATTTGATAAACCTCACTTTTTGTAGTAGGATTTATTTTAGAAAAATACATCGGTCCTCGGACGTTGTGTCATTGCCGTCCGGTTAGTGAAGCTAGACCTAACATGACTTTGACCTTGCTATGTGACCTGGACCTCATAAACAAATGGGGTTTGCATGTAAAACCCATAAACCAAGTTTGGTTTTCCAATTTGAATTCAACTTTTCAAATGAGGCCCATTTACAACTTGACCATCACATTGACCTTTGACTCAGTCAACAAGTGGGGGAGGATGCCATGTTGCACTGTGACTCAAGTTTGGTTAAGGGCCAGTGTCAACCATGGTGCTTTTGTTTTACACAAAGTTTGATTTTGCAAATTTTAACCACTCAAACGTGTTCTATCATTACAACAAAGGTTATCCACTGCAGGACAATCTGAGCTGTATTTGTGCCGATTTATAACAGCTATTTGACCATTAAGTCACAAAAAACTGCGTGTTCTAAACGGCGGGAATTTAAGCACACTTTACACGCCGTCAGGCGCAAGATGCACCATCGCGTCGCGCGGTTTGAATTTTGCTGCAATAATTGAGCTGGCGCAGGTTTTAATGTACTTTGCGCGAAGACGCATCTTGGAAAAACAAAAAATAATATTTGAAAATGTAAAACAAAGCGCTAATTTATTTAGACCAGATGAAATTCAATTTCTTCTAATTTTGGAGTTAGAGGAAAAATATGTTTTTGATTCAATCAGTGCATTTATAAAGATGTAATTTCATCACTTGCACAACCTACTCAAAGTTTGAAAGTTCCAAGATTAAAGTAATGTGAGAAAGCGACGGCTTGAAATGGGTGAAAATCACTTTTTTACTAAAAACCCAGAGTTTCTCAATGTCAATTTTCGCAAAATTTGACAAGAGAACTCGAAAATACCTAAAAGGAAGGTTTAACTTTCCTGAATGAAGCAATCGGTTTTCTTTAGGGAAGTTTTCTCAAATTTTCAGTTTTCGATTTTAACTAAAGATATTCAAATATATACTCCAAATTTGGAAAAAGAAAGTAAAAAGGCAACACTTTTTGACATTTTGCCTTTTTATGATTCGAAAAGTAAGCTCTATTTGTTAAAAAAATGAAGTAAAACTGTCCCTAGACAAATTGTTCTTGTTTCGAAAAAAACATAAGATATATCATGAAAATTCAAAATTGTTTTTGTATGCTGTCTGAAATTTGGGCTAAAAACGTTGTTTGTGTTATTATTTTTGATCAAAGACGGGAAAGTGGAAAGTTTTTACATTAATTTGATGCCATCCTCGGGTTCATCGTTCCACAATTTCTTTCTAGAAATGAGACTTTTACATACAAAATTAAACATTTGCAAAGTTACCATAGGTCAAAATAGATACTCGGAAATTCAAGGTTCACACTGTTGCCTGTATAGATCCATCATATAAAGTAGAGGATATACAGGATGGTTAACCCTTTTTCACTAAAGAATACAGACTTATTCGTACAACAACGGTGGACAATAGTGGTCCCTATGTGTCTTCCTGCAAGGGCAGGCGACACAAAAATACACAAAAGACCTGTGAGATGAAGGAAAATTTCAGGTGGAGCTAACACGGTAAAGTCGCACCATGTGTAAAGCTCATAACATGTAAAAAATACCAATTTTGAGAAATCTGGAGGGTGCACTTTTTTTCAAAAAAACTAAAAAATCAATAAAACTCAAAAACTTAAAAAACACAAAAACACAAACAGACAAAAAATAAAAAAAATAAAAAAAATAAATGAAATATATTGAAATAATTTCATGACCCACTAAAATCATGCATAACACAAAGACGCCTCTGTGACATTCGGCCTCATACCTTTATGCCTCAACCCCAATGATTCATTTCTCACAAGTCCTGAAAAATCGCATTAAAGCTCATTTAATATAAGTAGACATCAAAAGCATTACAATATACCTGTGAAAAGAGTAATGGAGGGATTTTCTGCTACAAATCCCTCCCACCACCAATTATAAAGGACAGACCACAAGAGGGCACTGCACACTTTTTTTATTGGACCAGAGGTAAAAAATTTTGTCATTTCTGTTGACATTTTTACTATGAATAACAAAGAAACCCCAGCCCTTTGAAAATAATCAAAAGTAATTTTGCCTTCCGTATAGCCCACTCCTACTATTAACCACAAGAGAAGATATCAGAAGATGAACATTTTAAAATGCAAGTTGTGATCAATAGCGTACAAATCAGCATTGGAAAGCAATGTATTATGGGAAGATACTGAAATCTTCTCTTTTTAATAACATATCGTTGACCCTTGACGTAACTCAAAATAAGCTAAACTGCCTTATCAACATGGGAGGAGGGGAGCAACAGGGCATTGATACACGGAAAATATGCAGGTCTATTCAAAGGTATAGATAAGTGAGGAGTCAAAAATAGTTGAATTTTGTTGAAACAAAAAAAAAAAGTGGGCCCCCCCCCCAATTGTGCTAATTCTTGTAAGGATTCCAAAAAATGTAGTTTTCAGCTAATAATGCCATAACCCCAAATTCAAAAATTACATTTGAATTACCCAAAAAATGATAATTGATGGCTTCACCCTCCGTGCCAAATACCCATCCTTAGGATCATCGGAGCAGCAACTTGGGGCGAGCTCATTTTCTGTTTGACAAACAATCACCCCATATCCCTTGCAAACCCATATCCCTGGACATGCCCTACCTCTCCAAGGCGATACGGAGTAACTGTGGCCAATACCACTATTTTGGAGCAGCAGCATTCAAGCTTTTACCAATTGCATGAACTCTTATCCCTAACTCCCTCCACATGATCCGCTTCTCTAAGATCATTATAAGCAACTTTAGTGAAGGTCTTTTTGAAGGGACACAGACTCATTTTAACAAAATCTAAAATTCCTTTCATTTGCTTCAATACCTATACCTGGGAAAACATTTTTACACACCAACGTACCAATCACAGTCCTGGAGCTAAATACATTCTGAATGGTTTGTAGGCCAACCACAGTTTTAAAGCCTTATATTGGTGTTAGACGTCCTATAAGTCAATGGGTAAAAAGGGGGGAATTTGATAAACCCACTTTTTGTAGTAGGTTTCTTTAAAGAATTAAATCGGTACTCGGACCGTTTTTTGTGGAACTGGCCGTCCCGGTTATTGAATGTAGACCTAAATGACCTTTGACCTTGATATGTGACCTTGGACCTCATACAACAAATGAGGGTTGCATGTAACCTCCATAAACAAGGTTTGGTTCCAATGGACTTCAACTTTTCAAATGAGTCCAATTTTAAACTTGACATCACATGACCTTTGACCTCATCAACAAGTGGGGGAATGCATGTTGCACCTGTTGACTCAAGTTTGGTTTAAGGCAGTGTCAACCCTGGTGCTTTGTTTTTACACAAAATTTCTGATTTTGGGCAACATTTTAAACATAAACGTGTTTCTATAGTACAACAACGGTTTTCCACTGCAGACAATCTTGAGATGTATCTTTTGCCGATTTAAAACAGCTATTTGACCATTTAAAGTCACCAAAAAACTGCTTGTTCTAAACGGGCGGGAATTTAAGCACATTTCACGTCGTCTCAGGCCGCAAGAGCGCACCACCGACGTCGCGCGGGTTGGAATTGTGGCTGCATAATGAAGCTGCGACAGGTTTTAATGTACTTTTGATGCGAACAGCATCTTGGAACAACAAAAATAATATTTGAAATGTAAACAAAGCGCTAATTTCGACCAGATGAAATTTCAATTCTTCTAATTTCTGAGTTAGAGGACCAAAATATGTTTGTTCAATATGTGACATTAAAGATGTATTTTTTCATCACTGACACAACATACTCAATTTGAAGTCAAAGTAAAAGTTATTTGAGAAAGCGACGGCTTGAAATAGCGTGAAAAGTCCCTTTTTACTAAAACCACAGAGTTTCTCAATGTTCACTTTTCGCAAAATTTGACAAGATAACTCGAAAAATACCTTAAAAAGGTAAGGGTTTAACTTTCCTACAATATAGCAATCGGTCTTCTTTAGGAGACAGTTTCTCAATTTTTCATTTTGATTCGAAAACTAAAGATTTACCAATATATCACTCAAATTTGGAAAAGAAAAGTAAACAATCACACTTTTTGACCTGTTCCTTATATTTCGAAAAGTAGCTCTATTTTAAAAAATGAAAAAACTTTCCTTAGAAAATTGTCTGGTTTCTAAAAAAACATAAGAAATCATGAATATTCAAATTGTTTGTTATGCTGTCTGAAAATTTTGCGGGCAAAATCGTGGTTTTTATTATTTTTTCTCAAAATACGGAAAGTTTTACATAACGATGACCCATCATCGGGTTCATCGTCCAATTTCTTTCTAGAAATGTATACTTTTACATACAATAATTAAAATATTTGCAAAGTTACAACCAAAAGATTACTCGGAAACTCAAGGTTCACACTGCCCTTAAATCCATCAAGTATGCAGATATACGGGCAAATGTTACCCCTTTTAAACAACAACAGACATCAACAAAATTAGCGAACAAAGTGGTCCCTGTGTATCTTCCTGCCTTAGGGAAAGTGGACAAAAATACACAAAAGGACAGGACTGATCTGGAATTAAAATTTAGGTTGAGAGCTAACACATGTAAAAGCTCGCCACATGGAAAGCTCAGATAACCATGGCAAAAAATACCAATTTGAAGGGAAATCTTGAGGTTGCCCCTTTTCCAAAAAGAAAGATCTACGGGAAGAACACATATCAATACATATAGCTTTATTACATAATTATTCATATGTAAACGTATAAACATGCAATAAATATATATTAAATTAATTTCAGAGCAAAAGTAATTGCATGCATACAACACAAAGAGCCTACTGGTGCCCTTCGGCCTCATTATTCCGTATGCCTCAACCCAAGACATTCTCACAAGTCAGGAAAATACAAAATTCATATGACAAGCAGAATTTTGAGAATGTTAACAGATATTGCCATAGATGACAGCTGTGACTCCATACAATATACTTGTAGAGCCAAAACTCTGCCTTGTGTCTAGGAAAATTCTTTTTGACATTTATCATGTTGACATAGATACCGGTACAGAATAGTTGGATTTGCAGAATTTCTTACAGATGCCATCAAAATACTTCTGTGCCATTTGCCCTGCTTAGTGTGCAATGTGCAAACACAAGTGGTCATACTAAATGCCAATTAGCTGATAATCGCAATGACAATAGCACCAGTTTGCTTGAGGCCAGATCACACAAAGCTCTGCTCTTTTTTATGCATTCATCTTAGCTATCACAGAAGTACTTTGATGTCGAGTAGAGTATGAGATTTTAAAATACTTTGTCACAAGAGAATTTGAAGTATTTTACTAAATTGAAAGAACATCAACAAACTTTGACCAATACACAAAGTGATTAGAAATGCACAATCCATAATAAGTTGATTTCTTACTTGATACCAATTAACCAACAAATTATGCTTTCATTTTTTTCAATAAAATGCTTATGTTTTGCAATTTGACAAAACCCGCCCAAAGATCCAGTTCTCATCCAGCCAGCTCCCAGCATGCAATGTCACTATCAAGCACATTTTTAACCTCTTGAAGACTACCACCTATCTTACAGTATCTCTGATTGGCTCATTACGTAATATAAGATGATATACTTGTATGATTACCCAATCCAAGTAAACCTAAATCTGTATGGACCTTCAAGCTTTTCTTACCATGTCATTGCTTGGTCAATTGCATCAAATATCATATCTGGCCAGTCAATTCAGTTGTTACTGCCCATGGAGTTAACATTGGGATCATTTAGTTGGTTCTACTGTAATTACAAATTTCAAAGTTGAGCCAACACTGGAAATCCCTATATTGTCTGCCATTGCCTATGAAACAATGTATCATGCGAAATACAACACAAATACCCAGTGCGCACAACTGAATCAGCATTCCAACAACAACATTCTAACAAATGATTACTCAGAATTTACCGCAGCACCAACAAATGCCGTTTTAAAAAGTTTTGAACTCTTGGAAAATTAGTCAACATGCAGAGGTGCATCCTTAAGCCACTATCAGTAATTTTTGTTCTGGATGTAATCAAACGCCAACCTTATTTTTGTCAAGTTTTATTTTATTATATAGAAGCTCGGAGAAAATTATTGAAAATTGTTACCTGGAAGTGGTGAAGCCGAGAACAAGATTTTTTAAATATGGATGATTGTTGTGCAAAAATGCTGGGATGCTGACATTTTTGATGTCATGAAGATTACAAAACATAAGTCATTGGTTTCTGAGATGGCTTCCCAAATGACCGCAAGTCACTTGGAAAGCCATCTCAAAACCACTGACCTCAGCCAAAGCTTTCACTTCCTATAGAATCCACACCTTGCATGATTCTTTACACTTCATGATTAGCAACCTTAATGTTTAGTCAAGAGAACCTGACATTGTGTTAGAATTGATATTCAGTTGGAAGTCCAAAGGGAAGACAGTGAAGCGATCTTGAATCTCTACTTTGACAATTCTCTGTATATTAGCATACTATTGTCTGCCTTTTTAAAGGGACATTAAATGGCATGAAATTAAAGTGAACATAATGAAAAGGACCCTTACGGAAATCACTGAAAATAATTGGGGAGGTTAATTATGTAAAAACAGTAAAAACAGAAGAATTTACAGTGGATTGCATTGTTTTGCCCGGGGGGGGAAAAAACCACCATCAAAAACATTCAGAGGGGGATTCAGGCATTGTACTTAGGATTGTAGTAAGATATTGATCTGGCAAGTGACAGATGGATTAGCCTGTTAGATCACCACATATACAATAGCAATTGAGACGAATATACCATACCAGAGATCAAAGCAAGTAACTAATGGATTGGTTGCAGCGTGCCAATGTCTGGTACGGTATTATTATGTTATAAAAACGATTCCCTCGATTGACGAGAAGCAGTAATCGTATTCAATACATTTCAATGTATAACCCAAGATTGGAATTTGGCGGGCTATTTTGAAATCAGTGATTTTGTAACACGTGGTTTTTTGTCAAAACGCTTTGAACAACAGTTTAGTACTCAATGCCTTTTGCATATAAGCCATGGATGGCTAATAACTTAAAAATATGACTCCACTTTTGTACACTCATTTGTCGACTCTATAATAGCATGTGCTCAAAATTTCATGTATAATGACATTCTTGGTATCTTCAAAAAATATGATTTAATTAAATTGTGGTTTTATCTTTCAATATCACAAGAATTGAAACAAATTTGGACAGTTTATTTTTCTAACTCATATTTTTTTAAAGAATAGGATCTAATTGGACATTTTATTGAATTTTTACTTATTCTTAAGAGACACGAATGAGGTATATTGACATGGTCAAACCCATAAAGTGTTAATGTGAGCCGGTCCTAATAATAAGTATATTCATGTTAGGTTGAGTCATGAATGGAAGCACAAAATTGGAATAAAAGTGCTGATTTGCAGGAACCTTGCTCAAAGAAACTATAGTGCTCACGCGCCACCGGGCGGCCCAAGTCATTAAAGCCGGAAACAGACCTGGTTTCGATACGCTCGAGCTGTTAACAATGGACTACACTTTGCTTCCGATATCTGTTAGGTATATTCGTCTCCAGATAGCAATGGTCTGTGAGCTGATGACAACATGCTTTTCAAGTTTGATAAATGCTGGCAGTAATGTCAGCATCCTTGTTCCAGAAATTGCCACAAACTGCCACCTCCCCCCCCCCTCCGGAACTCTTCCTGTTTTTACAGAATGTAAACATACAAATTGTTTTCAAACTAGTGGAAGTGATTTCAGTAAGGGTCCTTTTCATTATGTCAATTTTTTTTTCATGCCATTATGTCCCTTTAAGTCTGCATAATCTATTGGACGGATACCACATCACCTATATTCAGAAGAAAAGAGTATTTTTTTAAAATTCCCTTAAAGCAGCACTGGCACATTTTCACAAAATATTTTACTCTCAAATGATAGACTTGGCCATTGGAATAGAGATACATTTTACACATAAAAATAACATACTCAAAAACAGAAAGGGACGTTAATATGAGGTTACAGACATCCAGCTAATTTGTAGGCTAACTTTAAAGTTTTCCATAACTTTAATCAACAAATGTGTATATTAAATGAATATCATAGACTCGTACTCATTGATATTAAAACCACAAAGGTCAAAGATCGGTCAAACAGGGTGCATGCCGTGGGAAACATGCATACGGTGTGCATTTTTTGTGTTAACTGCCATTTCCGTCGTCTGCTGAATTAATGTCGCCGGCGACATTAATGATAAAATTGTTCTGTTTACCCATAAGGATTCTGATTTGGTCTTAATCATTTCAGATATGGGCTAATGTATATAAAAGCTTTACAACCCATGCAAAAATATATTTTTAAAAATCTTGAGGGTCACTATTCTTCAACATGTGCCATTGTTCTCTTTAAAATCTTATGATGCAAATAAGTTACACCCGAGTACTTAATTGACCACACATTGACCTACAAGATTTCAAAACAATCAGAAGTCCTTTTTAATGCATTCTTTATATAATAATGATTGGTTTAATTGTCTCGTAATTGCAAATGCAACACAAGTACTGATAAAGGGAATAGGGAATGATTTCACATCTTTCATCATAATAATCTGAAACTCATTAATATTTTAAATATATTCATTTACATCCATTGTGTTAATATATGAGAACTCTAATAATCATAAATAAATGATTATTTTCCTAAGAATGCACTATGATGGTGTGCATGTATAGTTTTATTTTTTGTTGACTTGTCAGCCCATCATCTGTATATTATCAACAACTTTGGTATTCCCTCATTTAAAGCAACTCTTGACAGCATTCATTTCCCCTGACTCTTTCTGTATTATGGATGCATTCAGGGAAAAGCCAAAGGGCAAATTTAAACAACTATTGATCACTAAAAATATTTACAAAAATAATAATGGAGCTTTAGATCGGCCAAAAAAAGAAATATTGTCCTCGTCCGCCCAACTGTATACCACGTCCCGACCACTTTACTTTTTTTTTTTTGAAATTTTGTTTAATTCTGAAGGATATACCAAAAAAATCAAAGAAATTGAAATTAAATCACACAAAATGGATCAAAAAAACCTGCTTGACATAAACTTTAATACCCAAGTTATGTCCTAAAAGTGTTGTTATTTGCCAGTTCATCGTCTTCAAGCACAATTTACAATATTTTTCTTTCTCGCTAGCGGTATGCCCCAAAACCACCAGCCACAGTGGTATTGACGGTCTGCATTGATCATGTACTACGGTCTGTGAATAGACAATCACAATGACGGCATGCAGGTTCCACACGCTGTATAATTTTGTAAGGACTGCTAAATTCTATCGAGTAAGATTGCACTTTTGTTTTCAAAATTGAATTAAAACTTGCTGTTCAGCACCAATGGGGTTGTTTCTCTATTTTGGTGGCTACAAACTCTAATTTTGTGTTTTGAGAGATTTCTCTGCCCGTTTGCATGCTTCGCAACGGTGCAGAATTCGGTAACTTATCGGCGCTTCTCTGGCATTTTTGTGCCATTTGATGCTGTTTCTTCCGAGTGCGTTTCTAATAAGTACAATTTTATTGTGGGCTGCCAGCTTTAGCTGGAGGACCACTTAGCAATCCGTTGTGCGTGTGTATGTGTGTGTGGATGTATGTGTGGATGTGTGAATGTATGTGTGGATGTGTGTGTCACTAAAATGTTAAGTTTTTTAAAAATTCACCTCAATTGAAAAGTTGCAGTTCAATGGAACAAACTTCTGTCATGTGCACACTATGGGATCCCTCATTATGTGATGAGTCAAAGGTCATGTGACAAGGTCAAGGGTCATGTGCGGTCAAATTGAAAAATAGGCCTAAAATGAAAAATTGACATAAATGAAAAGTTGAGTTCAATTGGAAACAACTTCTGTCATAGGTGCCCCATGGGATCCTATATGTTGATGAGGTCAAAGGTCATGTACCGAGGTCAAAGGTTTAATGTGAGGTCAAGTTATAAAATAGGCTAAAAATGTAACATTGACCTCAATTGGAAAAGTTGAAGTTCAATTGGAACCAAACTTCTGTCATAGGTGTACCATGGGATCCCTCATATGTTGATGAGGTCAAAGGTCACGTGCCAAATTCAAAGGTCATGGAGCAGCCCGCAGCTTATATTCTTTGAATATAGCGATCGCGAAAGCCGAGAACTGCAAAATTCTAGTTAAGAATGAAATCATAATAAAAATCTGATAAGTTTGACTTTCTTATCCAAAGTCACTTCCCATATGAGTATGGCCTGGGGAGGGCTATCAGTACCATGATAAGTCTAGCACACACTGTGGGCCCCAAGATGATAGTTAATGAATTGGGTCTTACAACGTAAATAAAGACTTGGAGACTTTGTTCCACGCGCGCGGTGTAGACAAGTGAGCAAGAGTACAGATCTCGTAAAAAGGGGGTGGGGGTCGATGATACCATGTGCAAGAACGCACTCACACAGCATTGTAAACAATGAACAGGTTTCCTTGTGAGGCTTTGTCATTCATGTTGAAAATGTTGTATTGAAACATGTCAGTGCTTGGCACATTGAAATTATGTTGTTTTATTTATTATACCTCAGTTTGAATGTGATGCAATATCGTATTACAACTATGGAACTTGGCTGAAAATTAAAAAAAAAAAAAAATCCGACCAGCCGACCTATTCTGTCAGAGGCATCTATGGACAATCAAACAATTTGTTTTTTTTTGGCCTCACATCAGAATGACCATTAAAATAAATATTTTAAAATGTCTAAAAACTTTTGGAGCTTCCTCCCCTGATGCACAGATAGCTTCCTAGATGCTCTTGGCAATTTTAAATTATTGCATACAGAGTTAACAAACACACAAGGAACTGAGTTTTACAGATACACCATGTTTATAGCATCACTGGTACAATTGCACAAGATTGTTACTTATCAATAGTTGTGGAAAGGGGCTTATAATTTTTGATACATAATTTCATCAATTTATGGGTGCCCCTATACCCATTTCATACCAATGTGACGATCCACCACAATGGGGCAAAGTTGGTTCTCTAAATCAGATAGAACCTATGTAACCAGTCTCAAGCATGTACATTTCTGTCTATTTTTGACAGAAGAATCAAACAGGTAATAGTTAATGGTAATAATAATAAGAATGTACTAAACCCTGAGGTACACAGCAAACCCATCCCAGCTTCCTGTTGCATTCAATTAACATTGGTAGAATGGCAACCGGCACTTTCTACCATCATGCAGTCCTGGTTCATAAACAAGATTTGCAGAAATTGAACACCTTGAGCATGTAGAAATTCCTCGAATTCATTCATAGTGCATCAAGTCAACAATATGAGGGTTGGTATCTAAAAACCGTAACTTGTAGGTGCGCATATCTGATTTTAATGCCAACTCACTGCCCATCTGTGTGGTATGCACTGGCGGACGTCACATCTTTTAAGAATATTGCATGAATCCCATGGTTCACCATGTTGTACTAAGTGAGGGAGCTTTATGAAGGATATCCCGATGCTTCTGCTGACTTGACAACTGGTAAATGCAAAGAAAATATTCACCATTAAGGTATTTCCCCGATGTCCTGTCATCTACCTTGGATCATACCTCCCCTCTCTTGCCCCATCCCCTCCATACATCATATGGGCCCTGCACTCAAATCTCTTGGCCATTCCCTGGGCCACTCCAAATGCCGCACATCTTTGACTAACTGACCACCCCATGCCAGTAGAGAGAGAGTGGCATTCTGCCTTCTTTTGTCTCACGTGTTGGTGCTTGGGTCATAACACTCAATCACATCCCAGGAGTTGCTGGACTGCTCTGTTAAGTTGTCGCCGCCAACTACATAGATTTTACCTGTGGGTAGGACAAATGAGGACAATTATGATTAACATGCATTTGTATTGAAGGATATTCATAAACCTACATGTAAAATACCAGGTATATTTACCATTAGAGCAGACTGATCTTTTTTTTAAAGAAAAGATGGGCCCTGAACGGAACCTGAATCTAGATGAAATCAATCTCGAGGGGAGAAAATGTTATGCCGAATCAAAATTAACTCAACTCTTATTAACACAAGCTTGTTTCTATCTCGAAACTCGTCCTATGGTTCATGCTTTTGCATATGCATTACCTCGCATATGTTAAGTTTATTTGGTCGATCCTGAGCTTACTATATAAGTTCTATACCACCTGGATAAACTAAGTAAGGTCATGTTATCAAATGTGCTCACGGTTCGTGAACTCAATTCATTAATGCTAATTCAATCACGAGAAGCATTTCCACTATGAAATCGCATCTCAGGATCATGCCACTCTACCGGGGGCTTCAATTAATCTGTAGAGTGCAGTATAAGCCACCAAGTAAGGTCACGTTTTTAACATCGTGCTAGCACAAATCTTTATTTTTAATAAACTCCTGCATGTAAGTCCGTGTTTCTATCTTGAAACTCACTCCCTTGGATATGTATGGTATCATGCTTGAATTAGCACGATTTTGTTAATTCTCGTGGAATTCTGGTACTACTAACCTATTGTACTTATTAGTCGGCTATGTAGTTCATATCACGTTCACGCATGAAAGCTGTCCCTTAAGTATAGCCGATCATCAGCCTTAACTTGGATAACTGTTCAAACCTACGTGCTTATAAGCTAAGGCAAACTTGTACGTTTACACCGTAAATGATGAATATAACAATATCCCAAGCAAATCGCCGGAATTGGTCATTAAATTTGGATTCAAAACTTGGAACAGAAGGTAGTCATATACATTGAATATTCATTTTCCAATTAAACCTAATCAATAAAATATGCCATAGTAAGCAAAGAGAATATGCTAACCGAAAACCCTTAAAGGGTTCCCATATTCTACTGAAATATGGTGGCCCAATTCAATGATGCCGCTAGCCAGACGATCGTTTCTGGACTCCGAGCAGGGTTCCTCATCAGTTGCACTGCTAAGGTTGGGATAGCATCCCTACCCATGCTTAATTATTTTATTTTTAAAGAGTATAGACCCAAAATTCGTGTCTATACCCCAGTATGACCACTGTCTCCCGGTTATGAGTGTAAACCCAAAATTCGTGTTTACACCTCGGTCGGCTTATAAGCTTGCCTTCCGGAAAAGTATTCTAGCCCAGGTGCATGGAAAGTCCTGTGCTTTGACTTCAATAAGTCGACTGTTAGGTTTAATCGAAATTTAATTCGAATCTTTACCCAGCGTTTTAACATTAAGAGAACTGGCAGCTAAGCAGTGTTGTAGAACTGTTAGTCCTTGTCGATCTTAACTGCTCGACAAAACTTTCAAAATACAACCTGACCAGTCTTTGTTCATTGACCAGCATATACTTTGACCAAAATTTCTTCTAACAGTACCTGATCGTGGGGTACCAATGATATTGCAGGCATTCAAGCATAGCTACCATAGCACCAATAGTGCAGAAGCTCATGCACCATATTTGATAATCAAATATTGCTTAGATACTTGTTTTTTATGAACTAGGCAGACCCCAATTTCCATAACACCATATATATCCCTCCCACCCAACGGTTATTACATAAAGTTTTATTAAAATTGATCAATGCATGTGTAACAACAATTGTTTCAAACTTGTGAACACGCTGGTATGCTAATGCTAACAGTGATTGCAAGTGATCTCTCATGGACCTTTGACCTCAAAATCAAGAACATCCCGCATAACTCATTCTTCAAGGACCATTTGGTGACAATTGTGGTGAATACTCTTTTTTTGGATGTGGACAAAAAGCACTAGAAATTTTAAAGAATGACCTCAGATGACCCCCTACATGACCTCAGATGACCCCCTACATGACCTCTGACATCTTGTCTATATGATTCACCCCTCAATGATCATTCTTGGCAACTTAAGTTAATACCCAATCATTTATGTACAAGAAGCAGCAGTCCAAGAGTTACAACACTATGACCACAAATGATCTTTGGTCTCCAATTCCTCAACATCACTCTCTCAAGGATCATTATAAGCAACTATGATAAATTGCCTTGACATTTCTGTGCAAGAGACGACATTTGCAAATTTAGTGCTATTCATAGCAACTTTTTGTGGTCAAGAAGCATCTTAAGCAATTTTTAACAATGACCTATAATGCCTCTTAGATTACCTTTGACTTCATGGCTGAAAAGCCACATATGACCCATTCCTTAAAGGTGCAACAAGAGATTTCACATATCAGGTGTCCCTAAAAAAATTTTGAAAGTACTGATTTTTGTCCTGATGTAAAGCTTTCCATCAAAAATATCCCTACCTGAAAGGATTAAGCTGAGAAATGTTTCCTTGATACAAAAATTGTGAAATTTCTAATTTCGTATAGGAGTTTAGTTAAAGTTAAACCAAAGTTTTAAATCCGGTTTTGTCCCCGTCAACGGGGTGGCCGGATACACCTCACACTCAGCAATACTGCTGTGTGAGGATTTATTGGAGCAAAAGATAATTGACCTGACATTAGCCCTTCCTGACGCCAATCCAGAGTTTTCGGCGGTGGGCCTAGCCTTTGGGCAACTATGCCCACCATACAAGGCAGCATGTGCTGGATGGCCACCGAGCTCTCCAGAGCTGATGCCCTTGTAGGTAGATCTTCTTTTTCATTCTACCAGGGTAACCAGCTACCCTCCTCATCAGATTTCCTGAGAAAATCGATGGGGGTGACAATTTAGCCGCCGACAACTCGGCCCTGGGACAGGTAGTACTGGTTACCAGGATACCAGTAGCAGGCCCTAAAAGGAAACCTGACCTGACCTGATACTAAATACTAAATTCAGCCTGTTTTACATTGAAATATAAGCAAATCAAAATCACCTTTTTTCTCTCTTTTAAGACATTTCTGTAGCAAAATACAAGGTAAGAAATCTATTGAGTGTCTAATCTATATGAAATTACTATTATGACACAATATTTCGGTGCCTCAAAATCTCTCGTTGCACCTTTCAGGATATTCTGAATAACTTTGGCAAATACTCTGCCATTTCTGTGCAAGAAGCATTTTAAGGGTTTTACAATAACAAACTAATTACTCCTAGATGACCTTTAACCCTAACCTCTTTAACACCCCACGTAATCGCCAACCTAGTAGGGCCAATGCTTCCAAGATTTATAAAATCTATTCAGGCATGCATGACAAGGTATTTCAAAATTGTGGTGGATGCACAAATACATAAGATGCATTAATGTCAAAACTTCATAGATATGACTTCAGTGTACCAACTGATAAAGATGGGGTTTTAGAGGGGTGTAATGCCCTTCAATCACATAAATTGTAGGGGAAAATATGCCTGTTCATGGATGATGCTAAATTTGAGATAAAATGCTATGCTACTATAAGGTGCATGCCAATAATAAAAGAACCTAGTGAAGTGGAATCCACAAGAAATGTTTGAATGTTGAACTTTCCCCTAAACAGATAACAAACAAATAGACATTCCTGTATTTAGCAAACTCAATACAGGATAATGCACTTGTTGTTTACTATTAGGAGTATCATATAGTTTAGCCCTGGTTGAGTTTAGAAACAATCTTATCTTTCTGCAATACCTTCAATTACAGTGACTATGTACACATATGTATCTCAGGTGAGATGCCACTTGCAAAGTCTTGTCAGCAGCCGGATCAACACATGAACATCTCTGGTACGACCTCCAACAATATATATCAGATCATTGAGCAGAACACTCAGACATCCTGTGAAGGAAATAGATAGTTTTTTGCTTTAAAGGCAACGAGAGATTTCACATATCTGGTGCCTTTAAAAAATCGAAATTGCTGATTTTTGCCCTGATGTAAAGCTTTCATAAAAAATATCCCCATCTAAAAGGATTAACCTGAGAAATGTTTCTTTGGTTCAAAAAATTGTGAAATTTCTATTAGTATGGGAGCAAACGAAATTCAGCCTATGTTTTATATTGAAATATAAGCAAATCAAAATCACCTTTTTTCTCTCTTTTAAGACATTTCTGTAGCCAAATACAAGGTAAGAAATCTATTGAGTATCAAATCTATATGAAATTACTATTATGACACAATATTGGGCGTTTCAAAATCTCTTGTTGCACCTTAAGTTTCGCAGAGGTGCACTTTAAAAGAAGAAATATGCATAGCTGTTCTCTGCAGCATCATTTAGGTTGCAGAGCACCTACCGTATATGTTTCGAAGGTTTATTGGGACCAATTTAAAAAGACAACCAAAAACTAAATTTGAACTTGGCCTGCTGTTCACATTTGGCCATATAGAGCGGTGTGCTTGTATTCTGGTACCCATCATCTGTTACATAAAGAGGCTCATATTAAAGCGGCACTGCAATTTTTCACAAAATATGTAAATTTCCGCAATTGCTTCTCAAATGTCGTTTAGGCCAATGGAAGAATAGAGATACATTTACACATAGAAATAAACATACTCAAAAACAGATTAGGACGTAATAAGAGGTTAAAGACATCCTGGTAAGTTGTTGGCTAACACTTTTAAGTTTTCCATATCTTTAATCAACAAATGTGTATATTACATGAATTAACACTGATATTAAAACACAACGGTCAAAGACCGGTCAAACAGGATGCATGCCCTGGGAAACATGCAAACGGTGTGCGTTTTCTTGTGGTAATGACATTTCCGTCGTCTGGCTGAATTAATGTCGGCTGGCGACATTAATTATGAATCGTTCTGTTTACCCCTAAGGACACTGATTTGGTCTTAGTCAATTCAGGTGAGGGCTATGTATATAGCTTACAACCATGCAAAAAATATCGGATTTTTTTGAAAAATCTTGAGGGCGCAATAGTTTTCAAATGTGCCAGTGTCTCTTTAACTTGAGGTGTGATTTCATACATTATTATGTTTGTATGGATCCATGTGGGAAAATATCGGATCCCCAAAACATAATGATAAATTGGATGATTGTTTACGTCCAATACTTTAATGGTCTCGCTATGAGTTTTTGCAACTCAGAGCTACCCAATAAATATGGGCTCAATAATCCACTTTTAATGCCATAGGTACATGTAATCATTCTAATATTGCAAACCTGTTCTGAGAAAAAAATGAGCACAGTTTTCTGGAAATACCCTTGTGACTCTTTTAAATACGCGTTTTATGTTTGAATTTAATAAAGATATCTTTGTCAATCGGAAAATATTTAATCAATTAATGTTTCTTTTCCGGTTTCTTTATGTGTCCTCAGGGGACATAAGTTCATTTGGGGGGATGCTATGTTTTTTCTTTATTTCTTTACAACTTGGCATCTTATATTCCCAAAGGTTTCCGCTATTTTGCCGTGCAGCTATTGGTGTTTTGCCCATCGTTCTAAAAAAACAATAGAAATTATTAATATATTTAATTACAATGATGAGAGGTTAGCTTTGAGGCAAAATCTAGCAATAGTAATATTAACACCAAGTCACTTTAGTCTAAGCAAAAATAGAAATTACTAGTCTGTATCAATAAATATCAAAATCACATTTTAAAGTGTGTATGCAATGCATTGTCGCCTGATCTGGCAATGTATTGCCCGATTCAGCGCATTCCCAGAACCTGGCAATCAGCCTTGACTCTTCATTAGAGTTTATGGAAGCCAGAAAGTACACTCTACTACCTTTGTTTTGACAGCTGCACTGTTTTGATAACGGACCATGATCCAGTCGTCCTATCATAGCACTGCATCCATTCATATATACCGCATCTTCTCTTAATCCCCCAATCACCTAAGCCTGCTCATTCCAAGCTGTGGCTGTAGGAAATGCAACAGGCTCTGTCATTGTTTCTTTCATTGTCCATTCTTCTTTTCTGGGTCAAATGACTCCATGGTTTGTAAGCTTCTATGCCGTAAAACACTACTCTGTATAACTGTCCTCTTCATTACAGCAGAACTATGTTTGTACCTGTCTTAAAAAAAAACAATCACCAAATTTCTTGAATGTCTAATTTTAGGAGGTCATCTAGTGCAGGTGTCGTTGCTGGCAGTGGGTAACAAAATACTAAGGTATCAGTCAGCCATTATAGCTCAAAACATGAAACCTCTAGACTTTACCAGGCTAGTTAAGTCTTAAAGTGATTTGCATGAAGCATCTTCAAACCAGATTTTTTTGGTTGGGAATGGCCCAGTTTGTGGTGGATAGTAACATATAGTGTCTTAATTACATGTTCTTGTCCATCACTTGATTATTTTTCACCATGGCAGCATGATTTGTGTGTGTGTCAAACTTTTAGTATACACTTTTGGTTAAAATGTTGTCTAGCTTTTAAGTGCAGTGATGAATCTAGTTCATACTTAGTATGCATCTACATTGAGACAAGGGTCTCATGTGGATAACAGATGAGGTCAAAGGTCAATTTGGGTCACTTTGAGTCATATCTTGTGCACGTGGCATACACTTCTGGTTAAAATGTCTAGCTTAGTGCAGTGATGGATCAACTTCATACTTGGTATGCTTATACATTGAATCAAGGGGGCTTGTGTAACAGATGAGGTCAAAGGTCATTCAGTGGTCACTTAGGGTCCTTATAATTTGTATAAAATTCTGGTTAAAATGTTGCCTGGCTTGTAGTGCAGTGATGGGTCAATTTCATACTTGGTACGCTTATAAATACATACATTGAGGAAAGGGGCTTGTGTGGGTAACAAATGAGGTTAAAGGTTAAAGGGTCACTTAGGGTCATTCTATTGCTCTACACTTATTCTCTGACCACACAATCAGACAACCTATTGGGGGGGATCACTGTGCCTATTTTTTAAATACATGGTGACTGATTCTTATGCTTTCTAATGGGCTGCATCTTTGATGGCTCAATCAGGCACTGAATGTAAACAAACATTTCTGCTGCTTTAGACACAATGACCTTAGAATGACCTCTAAATGTGGCTCTTCTATGGAAAAAATATCTCTTTTGTTATTCCTTAGGGTTTTCTTTAGAAGAGCTGAATTATGGCCCATATAACCTCTTATTCAAGACCATTCTACATTACCTTTTCAACAGGGTCCTTATGAAGAGTTGTCTTAAATGTCTGCCGATTTGATGAGAGAAAAACATCTGTAGTGTTTTTGGACAATGACCTCATTTAACCTCTACATAACCTTCGACTTCAAATGCCTTGATAATTGATCTTGCATCACCCTACCTAAGGATTATTGTCTCCAAGTTTAGTAAAGGTTTAAATTTGACTTTGCAAATGGGAAGATGTTAACACTCCAGACCAGGGTCACATGCAGGATTTATTTGGGTGCAGTAAAACGTGGACCTTTTCGTAAAAGTGGAACCAAACCCCACCAAAATTGTCCTTTTTTGTACATCATCACCAAAAAGTTGGACTTTCATAATTGTGAAATTTATATATTTTTTTAATTTTGAACTTTTTAATCAAAAAAAAAAAAATCAAAAATTTAAAAAAACCTCTTGCCTTTTTTGTGGAGTTTGGGGTCACCACCCCCCCCCCATACAAGGCTTGCCCCAGACTAAACATTTTCTCAGGACCAACACTACACAACAATGCCCCATCTCCACAGCCCGCCCCTCCTCCCGTAACACAACACATAGAATTGATGGTTCACATAGTCCCTGCTCTCGACCTTGCTCTTTCCATTTGGGTTTACATGTACAGTCCAACCTTGTTTATCCATACACATCATGACTGGGAACTCATCTGGATATTGATTTGGGGAGATATGCGATTGATGCTCAAACACAGCCTAAACAGTATGTTCAGCAAGGAGTTATCATGTGACCATGTATATACATTGGCTATATAACAACCTGTTCAAAATGGTGAGTGTTATGTATTATGAAATGGAATTACGAGAATAAAACAGAAATATACAAGTTGTTTTTCATTTTATTTCAATTATTTTATAAGTATCTTGGCCTAGGAACAATCATTTGTCAATTCCTGACCTTGTCGAAAGACCTGATCATTATCTATTCAATATGTATACGGTGAAACCAACGTACACGGCATCGTAATAATTCCAGCCCCAAGAAAACATATTTCATTCATTAATTATTGATATCTCAAATCCCTGTTGCAAATGAATTCTATAAACACGAGTACGAGTTACGACCTTGGTGAATACGAACCTGTAATTGGTGTGGGAAGGCCTTTACAGACTGTCTCAAAAAAACTATACAATCAAAGATTTTGTTTTCCAAAATCCAAAGTTCATCTCAACTGAGAGTTAACTGACTCTTTTTAGGAATGTCCCCAATCTTTCATAATATTTTTAGTTGGTGTAATTTGGGGGTCTGGTTCAGGAGTTATGACCAATTATCTGAGACACTTGAAAAACATGTTGGTCCAGTTTCGGCTATCCCAATAGCAACAGAGATTGCCATTGAAAATTAACTTCAAGACATTCTTTAAAGTGAAAATTAAAATAGAAAAGTTTTAAGAAAGTGCTGCTCCTTGTGAATATAACATATTTATAAATAAGTTATATGTCACAATCGCCAATAAATCATGTAGCAATTGGAAAATTGGCGAGATTCCAAACGTCTTCTTTTCTTCGGCTTTACTCCGGGTTTCAAGCAGAAGAACCATAAAAACACACTCTGTTGAAAGTAACCTGAGGCCTTTGAACACAACAAACCATTCTTTCCTTGATTGTTCTTTATACTTTGTTCAACACTTGATTTCTTCTTTCTTCATTTTGCGTTCCACTCCTGACATCTTGGAGGTATTGGGGAATGGGGGAGGGGAAAGTAGCCCTTCCCATCAGAGAACTGTCCATACATTTGTCCCCAATACGACAGAAAACGGATACTGCCCCCTTATTTTCAGCAGTAAAATTTACATGAATTTCATGTTAATTGTCCTGCTGAGAGTGAGTCCCCCTCATTTCCTCTTCCTCCCCCACAACATAATTTCTAGGGGCTATATCACCAGTTAGTTATTAAAAAATAGTATTATAGAGGTTCTTTCACCTCACTCATGCATGACCTATAACAAGTGTTAGTTCCCTTATATTTTTCATTCCATATCAAATTTAATACCCGTCTCCAAAAAAAAAAACCAAAAAAGAAAAATTAAAAAAAAAAAAACCACAAAAAAAAAAAAAACCAAACCAAAAAACGAAAAAAAAAAAAAACCGGAAAAAAAAAAAAACCACCCAAAAAACCCCAAACTCAAAGTACTTGTGCTATTCAAAGTGTGACCCCTACTTTTATGCATACTATCCAACATGCTATGTCGTTCTTTAGATTAAGAAAGTCTCCAGAAATTTTGATGGACCTTGCCATTACGCCTTCAGAGATGGCCGCTAATCCGAAAGGTTGAAGACCTCCATTGAATTAGTTCAGTGCATAGATCTGAACCTCTAACAAAGTCTTTTTGTTATTAAACAGTTTAATCCCCAAGTGTACACACCTTATACCTTTAGTTTCTGAAACTTTAGGTGGAAACTGGCCAAGTGGTATTTTATCTTAGTGTTCGAATTGACAATAATCTACGGTTAGGGCGCATCAAATTGGAAGGAAATATCAACAAGGATTTAGCTTAGGATCGCTCTACAAAAACATCAAAAATCACAGAAATGACCACAGTTTAATTTTTTAGTTATAGTTTGATTGTATAGTTTTTTGGGACAGTCTGTATTCCCATGGCAAGTCAGAAAAAAAAAAGAAAGAGTAAAAAGAATTACCATGGTGCCAGCTGCCGACCGGATAACAGAAGGATCCAGATTAATGGTGGATAAAAGAAGTTGGACTGCATTAAGACACATGTCAACCCTAGGACTTACCTTGCACACTGAAGATTCCTTTCCTATCCCAGGTGTCCTATCCGAGTCGTATCGCCAGACGTTCCCTATAGGCCCCCTCTGTGACCCTAATAAACCTCCAGTCACTAAATATCATTGGCCAAAAGATAACAAATCTACATTACAAACAATGTGAGACTGTAGGGCATTACTGCACGTTTGGACAAGTGTAGAAAGCCATCTTGGGATAACAGCAGTTGTTAGTAAGCTGGAAATGGGAGAATTCAAATTATTCAAGTTACAATTAGTAGATCTATATCTGGCAGTTATATTTAATGACCTTAGGTTGAATGCACAACAGCCCTCACTTGTATGTGATTTTAACTTGCAAGGATGACAGTAGGGATTTCAGGGCCGTAGCCAGGATTTTTCTGGGAGGGTGCGGACTTTTTCCAAAAGTGGACCTTTTCCCCAAATGTGGACTTTTTAACAATAGAGGGGGTGTAATTTGGCAAAAGTGGACCTTTTTGCCCAACTTTTGCCCTTTTTTGACACAAAAAAAGCTAAAAACCCTATTTTAAATTAGTCTTCAGATAAATCTTTGATCCTCAATTGTTCAATTACTCTGGCATACCAAAAGGCAACAAACAAACAAACAAAAAACACCACACACCAAAAAATGCAGGGTTGGCCCTTTCCCCTTACATTTTGATTAACATACCGTATATTCCTCTAATAAACGCCCCCCACTACTTTTTACATGAAAAATAAAACCCCAAATAAACGCCCCCACGTTTTGATTGCCGAAGGTCGGCCTGAAACTCACCAAATTGTCCACACCAAACCAGTACACTACGCTAATTACAGCACGATACCCTTTTGTAAGTGTAGATTTGCCAAAACTGCATCTTTTAATGCCAATATTTGTGCAAGGCTACATATAAGTATTATATAGCGGTTTAAAATATCAGCGACTTTCGTCTGTGTGCGCGGCCATATATTAGAAAGGACAAAGCATGTTTTGATATCTCTTTTATGAAGAGCATCGGTACATTGCCATATAGGCTGAGCTGCCATCTTGTACTAGTAGGGATATTCTATATTTTGTAAATATGTTTTGAAGTTGCAAAATACAGAAGTACGAAATTGCCGAATTCCCCCTAAAAATATGGATTTAAGAGAGCAAATAATAAATATTATAACCTTGAATTGATAAACAGCTGCAGTAATAGACTTACCTATTTGACCCAATGACCCAATGACATAAATAATGACCCGATATCATTTGACCTTGGTCGGTAATTACATCTTAATAGCTGTTGTTTGATTGGAAGCTCTTGTAAACAAATACGAAATTCAGGTCGTACCAGCCAATCAAAATGGTAGTTTCACAGCGTTTCGGCGGCAGTATTTCCTCTGTTGCGATCACATGGTCTCTATGTACCATTGTGCAACTATGGAAAGTGATATTTAAGATAAAATTAGTGGTAGTAAAGGAAAGAAATCAGCAAGAAAACAATGTTTTAAAGAGAATATATACAGCTCAAATGCTGAAATGGATTGGTAATGTGCGGTCCTTAGTGTGGATAGCGATTGCCACTGCATGATGGGTGTGCGCTGGAGTTGATCGACAAAGTAGACTAACATCACGTGGGAGACAGGTAAGGTAACCCCGAATCAATCCCGCGATCATACATTATTTTGCCAGCTGTCGGGCGTCATATTTGCGAAAAAGGTTGAAACTCATAAAACAAATACGGGACCTCAAATAAGGATTTCTTAGTACTGAAAGGTAATTTTAAAAAATTTTGGCAGCTTCTGCAGAGGGTTGCTATCCGATGGTTTTTTAATGTAAATTATATTGGAACAAATGACCTCAATAACTGCCCCCCCTTTTGAAAATGCAACTCCCCCGGGGCATTTATTAAGATATACGGTATTGACTTTCATTTCCATTAATATAATAGAGGATCACATTATAGCTATGTTTATTTAAAAAAACAGAATATTATTATTTTTTAATAAAAAATGGTGCTGCATTTCCTGGAATTGCGTGGGTTTTTTAAAAACAAACACCATGAAACAATGATTTCCTTACCTACTTCTCCTATGTGCTGTCCTATCAGCTTGTACACCTCCAATACAAACTAACAAATTGGCCAGCACTGGTGACTTCCTTGGTGTGACGACCACTCCCGAGGTTAAAAACCTCTCAACATCCTTTAAACATCCCTGGCCAACTTGACCACAGCTAAACATTCTTAGAATACTGAATCACTGGGCCTCTTTGGATCTCTATCAGGTTAGCAAATGGACAGTACACTAACCGGACTAATCTCAGAAGTTCTTGGAACTTGCCCCTAGGCGATTTTTTAAGTCCACATTTAACCATCTTTGCAGAAGCCATCATACCAACACTTTTCCGGATGCTATATGCAAGTTGTCGTGGCTAAGTACAACTTTTAAGAGATCAGCACTGCAATGTAAGAAACCCTCAGTTCTTGATACATCAGTGAAGTTCCTCAAGACAAATCTAAGAGCAGCTTTGGGAGTTCAGGGCAACCTCGCTCCTCAGCGAATTTGTGGATTTCCACACAGTTGTCTATGTGCAATTGTCGTTTGAGGAAATCACTGCAGGCGTTAACTAAACACCTGAGCACGAAGAAGCTGAGGCTATTAGAACGATCTGGGACATGTCTGTGGTTATTGATGTGTGAAGGTAAAGGTAGTAAATTAATACCTAACATATCGGGGTTACTTCCTGTCAAAAGTAAAACACACAACAGAAAGGAATTAGAAAAAATAAAATGTGACGGACACTGCTGCTGCTGTTGCTGCTGCTGCTGCTGTTGCTGCTTGCTACTGTATATATAAGAATACCATGCATGCAATTGTGAAAGTCGAAACAATATATAGCAGACCTCACGCTGTGACAGTCTGTGATTCCGTAACCAATTTAATGTTTGTTCATCCACACTCAGTTGGAGCTCAGTGGTTGGGAATATTACCAGAGCCTCGACAGCTAAGGAACATAAAAACGGCCCCATAATGCCGTGGGCGCACAGCAACCAGTTCTGCTATGTCCGATAACGTATGAGATGGCAGACCATATGGCAGATGGCATTGGATGGCAGAACAAATAAGTTTGACGCCATCGTCCAATAGCAGGCGCCCTGGGGTGTCACCAATTTTGCTGAGTCACAGTCAATTTCTTTGTTGCATCTTCTTGATATACCTTTTATCTGCATATGATATTATAACTGAATGATGAACAATGGTAAGTGTGAGATTCTGGCCTGATATTATGTCCAGGACCATAAGTAGTTAAATTATCTCCTAAGGCAGCTATTCACTATTCTCTACTTCAATCGAAACTCTGATGTTTTCAATGCAATCTTTACTACAGATAAAATAAAGTAAAATTTGTACCCATGGAGTGGAGGATCAAAACCGGGTAAATTCGATTGCCAAAGACGAGCGCCCGCAGAGCACGTCACGCAATCAAAGCTGGCATAACATCGCTCTTTTGTATAAACACAATTCACGGAATAAAAGGCACACATAATCATGAAATAGCACCCTATGAGACGAAGGTAAAATATCTGGTTCAAGGACACATTTGGGCAGCTGTCCAATGCCAATGTTCCAAACAATAGGAATCACCGTTATATACAAAATCCCTTTCTTTATAACAAATATGCATGCAATTTTTGCATATCATCTACAATTAGTTTACTAACCAATTACACCACCACACTGCACAATTTTGAAAACTTTTTAAAAAATGGAGGCACTCTTCCAAAAAATGTGCTATTATGCTTAAGATCAGGAGTTCTGCACTTAATCTGTTTGGCTACACATGCTCGAACAAGAAAGCCACTTTCAGGCAACCAGCGGTCCTGATTTATATGATTCATTTTCAATTTTTCCTTGTTGTAAAAAGACAGATTTAACACCTCATTTATTTCCCCTCACATAATATGATCCATTTAAAATCAATATGAAATCGGAATTACGTGGTGCGTAATTAAAATGGGCATGCCAAGGATGCAAATTCTTCCATTATTCATCCCTGTGTGGGGGAATAGGTTTTGTTCAAGTCATGGAAACCAATGTTACATTTTGGGGGAAAAATTGTGATTAAAATGTGCCAAGGAGGGGGAACAATTGTGATTGTCTGGAAAAAATAGACACCCCGACCATGCCAATCCCACATGGCTCCTAGATGACCTTGACCACACATATGTTGGGTAGTTCCAAGCTCCACGCCAAGTCCCTCTGAAATTCATCAAATGTAAACCTTACAATGGACTGAAAAACAGCAGGGGTTAGCATTTTTTCACATTACATACATCTGGACATTCAGACATCCATCGATAAGAGCCAATTCATAGGCCCTAGGTTCTTCCGAATTACCTTGGTGGGGACAACAAAAAAATTACATCACAGTTCTCGGACCTCTAGTGTTGCTTCGTCACGGTTAGTGAATGATAGGCCTCATAGTCCTTTTTGACCTTATATGTGACTTTGACCCTCATAAATGATATTACCATTGTAATATCCATAAACCAAGTTTAGTCCAATTGAACTTCGACTTTCAATAGAGGTCAATTTACAGACCCAATTTTTTAAGGCCATCTTAAAACTTGAACTCAGATGCCTTTTGACCTTGGTATGACCTTTACCTCATCAACCAAATGTGGCATCCCATGTTGTAACCTAGACTCAAGTTTGGTTGAAATTCCATCGAAGTTATTAGTATGCAGCTATTACAGGACAAATGTTAACCCTTTTCCACTACAGAATGCACCAACAAACTTAACATCAAGAGACTACAACAATACAACAACAGTGGGACAAATAAGTGTTCCCTATGTGTCTTGCCTGCTAAGGCATGCAACACAAACGTATTAATGGTACAAGAATTCTAATTAATTTATCATGGCCTTTGTACATAGTAACCTTCTCTATCTTGTACCTTCAGTTTGTCGACACCCCATCTAGCATGCCCAAAAGTTGTGACTCTTTTTTAAAAGAAACTTCAAGCATGGGTCAACCTCAACAGACTCAGAACTGGCATTGGTCATACAAAGCATTAATTTCCTTCACAAGATCGGTGTGGAACTTTCATCAAACTGCAATTGTGGAGAGCTACCACACCATTAGCCACAACTTTGATGACTTTAAGTTCTACAGGTCCCCAGGAGGAATTCCAGGGGTGGATTTCACAAACACTTACGACACATATCATATACCCATTGTAAGCAGACATATACTTTAAGTTAATCTTACTTACGATGTGTTTGACTTAAGATGCATGGGTTTACGATGCATCATAAGTCTTTAAATCCACCCCAGGCCTGATCGACCTGGATGGTGAAACTATTAAAGATGGATCTTACATTGTGATTTGGGGCTTACACACACGAATGAATGAAGTTATCATTTTACAAAACGTATACTTGCATTTATTGATACTTTTGTGAAAGGTGGAATGTATGCCAAGGAAAAGGCCCGTACATATTAAAGCTTTCCTACCTGATGCAAACTATTTCTTGCCCATCTCCTAGCTGTAGTCAGCATGATCCTTATGGCTTTATGGGAATAATAGAGCATTTCTGTGAAATTACCACGATATCATGTTCTTACCTGTAAGGTTACTTTCCTTAAGTCATTCTCTTGTAGACTTCCTGTAAACATTGCCTTAAAATAAGGACTTCCAGCAGCCAACACCGTCTTGTGGCATGCAAAGTCATGCCCAGCTGCAGTTAACACCACATCGGTCAATTCCTTGTTAAGACGCATTTCGTTGAAAGCCGACTGGATGTTACCTGGAAGGTTGTAGTTCTGAAAGTCGCAGTTGTCTCGAGGTTCTTGGGTATCGCCAAGTTCTCCCCATTCATCCCATAGTGTCACGCCTGCTGACTCTGATGACAAAAAGAATACCACAGAAGAATAATTGAACCTAAATATACACTTCTTTGAAACAATCGCATCTCCTATTCAGTAAAATATTCATATGCAAAACACTCTGATTCCATTCCATTTAATCCCCTAGCAATATACCATCCTACCTGAAAAACTAAGGTGCTTTCTAAAAGGCTCTTGACACTAGCTCTGGTTAAAATAGTGGCTGAACAATGTTGTTAATTTTGCCTGGAATGACTGGTACACAGAAACGACAAATTTAAACAATACCTAACATAATTTAAAATATTTTTTTTTCCACACACACACCATACATATAAGCAGATCACATATAAAAGACATTATTATTTATATAGGCTTCCGAGTGTGCAAAGAAATTTTGTATTGTACCAGTTACGGTTTAAAAAGTCCCGGCTGTAATACAATATTATTTTGAAATATTGTATCGCATCCGGGCATTTTACGGACTGGTTAGATTTTGGACTACAACACTGGCAACGCAAGGTTTGGCTTGAGTCAGCCTGATATTTAATAAAATAATATATTGAATGTCTTTTTTTAGTATGATACAAAGAATATTTGCACCGCTAGAAAAATATTGACTGTCTTCGACTCGTTACAATATTTTTCTAGCTCGTTCAATATTCTTGTATTATACTCAAAGCCATTAAATATTATAGAAATATTGTATGAAATACATAATGATGATGTGGAGAAGAGTACTGGGAAATTAGCCAAGAGGCCTGTCAAGTCATTTTGTTCATAATTTGAAATGTGTACCTTTGAAGATTACACAGAATCACCACTCACATCACAGCAGTGCGGAAGCCAGCCTCCATAATCCTTTGCGCGCAAACCATATTATTGACTGGAAAATGCGTGTTTTTTTTTTTTTTTTTTTTTTTTTTTTTTTTTTTTTTTTTTTTTTTTTTTTTTTTTTTTTTTTTTTTTTTTTTTTTTTTTTTTTTTTTACTCAATGTTAAGTACTGCACTAGACTCAGTTCCAGTCCCTATATTTTAATAATATAGGGACTGGGAATTAGGCCCATAGACGTCTGTGGCGAAATTGACTTTGGAAGAAAAAAAATCAAAATTATCAAGTTTGAGATCCTGATTTCATCCTTATTGTGTTTGTAATATTAGAAAATATGCTTGATTGAAACAATATCAAGAAACAAATGCATTTAAAGGCTAAAAAATGCCAGCGAAACATCAAAATGTTGCAGAATTCTGCACCTTTGGAAGGGTGACAAATTTGCACTGGG